>PVKS010006446.1:0-78411 GCA_004027875.1 Aplodontia rufa
TGACAATGTACCTTCTGTTCTTCCCCAAATCCTACTACCCAGAATCCTCAATGAAAAACAATTGAGCTTGTTCTCCCACCTGTCAAAATGAGCAAAAGTGCTGGCCAACTGACTGCTTGATGATTTGGAGAACACATAGAGATGTGTTTGTACCCAGTTCCCAAGTATGGAAAAGAGCAAAAATCGGGTGTCTCTCATGAGGTTGTTATGAAGGTTAAAAATTCATCTCACAGGCAGAGAGCAGCTAAAAACCTCCATCTACTCTCTGCACATTAAGAGCAACTGCCCACAGAAACACAGACTGGTTCAGATGCTCCCCTGCCCTTATTCCCCTTTCCCATTCAGGAAGAAGAATGCAGCTTTTACACAAGTGTTATCTCTGCTTGTCTCTCATCATGCTCATGTCCACTCTTCTGTCCTTCCCTGCCCACTTCCTGGTACTGCCCATCACCCCTGGATATACCTGGCCATCTGCTGCTTCATGGACCCTAGAAACCACTTATTTCTACTTTCTCTCATCTGGTGTTTCCATTGGTCCTTAAGACTTAACCAGGTTCCCTCTTTTCCAGGAAAGACCCCCACCCATTAAGCACCATGTGTCCGTCTGCTCCCCCACATTACCTTGGATGGCTTGTGTCCTATTTCTAAGGTTGAGACTGAGCTTTGAGGACAAACTCCCTCAATTCTATGTACCCTACTGCTTAGCAAAGTGGTTATCTGATTACAGTTACCATGGTGGATGGATTAGGTGTGCAGGACTTTATCAATAGTAACAGGTCGGTTTCCAACTGTTTTACTTTGTGAGGTCCCATGATCATTATAAAAACAGAAACGGAATGCAGCTAGGAAATTACAAAAAAACACATTGCAGGATAGAATTATTTTTGTTCTTTATAAATGTCAACCTTAGTTAGCAAAACTCCAGGAGGGAAATTAACCATGTCTATTCCATAAACTTTGACAATGAGGAAAGGAGTAGACAACTTGGGAGAGAATGATGAGCTGGGACTGAGCAATGAAACCTCAGCAATGCTCAGGGCCTGAACATGGGCGCTCTTGATATCCACATAAAGACAGAACCTAGGAGAGGGACCGTATTCATATGAGCACAAGACTATCTGATTAGCTGGAAATTAAATAACATCCTAAGAATAAACTCGAGTAAGTGGTGAACTCAGAGCCCTCTTATGGAAGTTACTGAGTGAAGAAGATCTTGAGTGAAGGCTACGTTGGTGCCTCTATGGAAGAGAATCACCCTTCAGATGGGTGTCGGCATCATAGGTACTTATTCCTATTACTTGGAGCCTAGCCAGAACTCTGTCTCTGCACCTGGACTGGTAGGTGTGCGTGGTTTGCCTGCAGACAACTCACAATTCCTGCACTTACCTGAGAAGATGTCCAGGTGACCTCAGCCTTCAGGATGTCATTAGACTCCAATCCGTGTGTATGTGGAAGACACCTGGACAGATGGGCCATAATAAAAGCAGTTAGGAAAGTGGAGAAGGAGAGAAAAGGACAGTGTTGGTGAAGAGGCTCACTGCCTTTGTAGCTGTCACTTATTACAGGAACTTTATGTGTCACACACATAATCCAGGTTAAACCTGGATGGTGGGCACACAAGTGTCTCTGCATTACTTTCACATCTTCAGCCTGTTCCACCAATTGCGTAGTTGTGAAGGGCTGTTCTGGACCTGCATATGGTGGGGGGAAGCAGGGAACCAGAGGTCTCAGAGTTGCTGGGAGGGCTGGTGAGGCTTGGGGTCTCTGCATGCCTGGTGATATCTCCCTGGTGACACAGGCAGGACGCATCCCCAGCAGCCAGGTTATTTTATGTCAGGCTGGAACTCAGCAAGACGATTCTTTTTTCCAGGTAACTTTTCATCCAAGGTCAGCTCCTGGACAGTGGGACTGGCTGTGGTCCTCAGCTTCCTGGCTCTCGGCTTGGTGGTCACTGGTGTTGTGCTCCTGAGAACTAGAAAAGCCAAAGGTAAAGGGGGAAATGAATGAGCTGACTTCATTTGTGTAGGAATTAGAGCTACATGTAAACCAGAAATGTACTTGTATTTTTTCCCTTTTTTGGCATTTACAATTCACAAAAAAGAGAGTAGAGATTATTCCAGGGGACAGTTTGGGCTGTTGTATATGACCTTGACTGTTTTTTAAGGAAAGTTCTGAGTGCTCTCAGGACCCTGCAACCACAACTGTCCTCATGGTGCATCATATGGAGCTCTATGTATGGAGAGGAGGAGTCCATCTTCCATTTGTCATCCACCATACACCATCCAACATCTGATATCTGGTGTTTCTTTTTGTTTGTTTGTTTTTCTGTTTTTGCATTTTTGTGTGGACCTAGGGATTGAGATGTCAAGCCAGTGCTCTACCTCTGAGCTATATACCCAGTGTCCATCTTCCTTCTTCACTACTGTCCCAGTCTCCTTCCCACTAATGAGGGCAGGGTTTCTGACCCACAAACATTTACTGTGTTGAACTACGATTCTTACTTTTTCCTTCTTATTTTTCCTTCTTTTCTCTACATTTGTTTTCTGTTCATGTGTGCGTCTTTTTGTGTGACGTGTGTGTGTGTGTGTGTGTGTGTGTGTGTGTGTGTGTACATGAGTTTTCCAGGTTATACTTGTCAATAGAAATATGATGTCTGTTTTCTCTGGTGGTTTATAGATTAAATGCCACATGACACCTAATTTTCACACAAGGTTACCTGTCTTGTAATTAATCTGCTGTCTGACTTGATCTTATCTGTCCCTGATGCCTTTCAATGGCCTTCTCTGGGCAAAGATTGTCCATGGGGAAGGGCTCTGGTCAGGGCTGCCTAATAGACCTGCCCCTGGAAGTCCAGCCAAGCTCCACCTGACTGCAGGAGAAAGTAAAACAGGAGGGTCTTACGGCAATCCTGAGCTATGCAGTCCTCCCATAAGGGACAGAAATGGGGACAGACAATAAAGTATTAACAAGGAACCCACAAAATGCCCTGTAAGGACTAGACTGATCAGTCAATCTTCTGAGCACACAGATGCCCCTTATGTAAGACATGTTTTCCCCTTCCTGTCTGAAATCTCCAGCTGCTCCTTAATATGCTTTCTGACCAGGTAGAAACCATGGAAACGTGGGAGCTGAGAGTAGGAGACCCAGGTAAAGGAAAGGACAGCATGAACTGGAGCACTTAGCACCCATTCCATAAGAGAGAGGGGTCATGGAAATTGCTTAAAATGCTAAAGTGGAAAGCTAAGGAGTCAGTTCCAAGACTAAACCCAATGAGTCTCAGGTGGTTCCATAAATAAGTCACAAAGGAGAACATGACTGTCACACAGTCATATTGTGACTAATACTTTATAAATAGGTATTTGACAAAGTACTTATTTACATGGATTAGGCAGAGACCTGAGATCTACTAGATTATTAGATATAATGGAAAAGTGTCACTATAAATTCTTCTCTTAAATATGTTGTTGATGTGCTGAGAAAAGTCAAGATTATACTAATCTCCTTGAAAATTTGGAGAACATGTAGAATTTGTAGATACTGATCGCTGTTTTCTTGGCTTGGACTTAAGTCTTGAAGAAAAAGAAAAGGCTCCTATTTTCAAATGAAGACATTTTAAATAAAAAGCTGCTGTCCTGATTGTGTTATGAGGTTTTATTCATAGACCTGGAGTTCTTTCTTTTGTGTTTCCTATGCTGGTTCCTATGCCGTCCAGCCTTGGCTTCATGCTCTCTAGTCAGTGGGACTGAGTTGTGAGGTGGATCCTCTCTGGAAGGGAGATGAGGACACTCTGCATGCCATTTGTGTTGAGGTTGTTGTGTTTCTTTCTACAGAAGAAATGTAATAAGGGGCTGATATGTGGTATCTATATCTGACAGGCAGTGTTTGAGCCTTTAAAACCAATATTGCTTGGTTCTTGTTCTTTTATTATTATAAGGAACCCACAGTCCACATGCAATTGAATGTGCCTTTATGATCCAAAACCAACTTTAGAAATAACCTGCATATATTTCTACTATTAGAAAAATGAGTTATAAGTATTTCTACATGTAGAAGTTGCTTGCCTCCATGAAGCAGGAGAATTCAGGCTGCTTTTACTGAGTAAGGACGGAGTCCCTGAATTTGTGCATGTCTGTTATTTTTAAGTCAGTTGGCTCCTTGTGCCTAGCACAAAGCCAAATGACTCATATTAAGGAAAAAAGCACAGCCTGGGAATCCCCAAGTAAGTGACCATTACTTCTTTCCCTAGGTGTGGACATTCTACACCTAATTGGATATTAGGGCAGCTGGGAGGAATCCTCACAAAGTTTATTTTATTATGTGTTGCAGCTTTGACATCGGAGTTAGGCACATGTATTACTTATTGAAAATAATCAGAAATAAAATCTACAAAACACAATAGACTATTTTAAGCCAGGTGTGGTGGTGCCTACCTGTGATCCCAATAAGGTGGGAGGTTAAGGAGGGAGGATGGCTTGAGACCACAGGTTCAAAACCAATCTGGAAACACAGTAAGAACCTCAAGTAAAAAAAAATAGCTAATTTATCAAGGAACTTTCATATTCATGCTAAAGCATGGGCATTTTTCATTAGCATACATATATGGAAGCATCCATGTGTCCAGGTATCTGGAGAAGTTAAGAACAGGACACATGTGATGCTTGTGTGACTCTAGTTCCTGTGCAGAAGCAAATTTTTCTCATTTCTAAATTTCCTGGTCCATGGTGTGGTGTTCAGTAAATAGATGCTGCTGTGGCTGGAACTTGGACTGGTTACCACAAGGACACGTTGTGCTGGGACTTGGTCCTCAGGGTTGTAGAACCGAAAGGCAGTCAGACTTCTTACTCTGTGCCCGACAAGAGGACCTTAGGTCACTGAAGGATTGAGGCAGTTCTCACGCTTCACACTCCTAGCTCTCATGAGAGGGTGGTGAAGGAATGGGCAGGCCTGTCTCCTTCTTTCTGCTTTCTGAATCAAGATGGATCCCTTGCTCCAGCATTCACACCCATCATCCACCGTCTGCCTTAGGGCCTTCCCCAGAGGCTGCAATATATTAGGATTTTTAATATCTAACACTGAGCTTAATAAACTTCTCCCCAACTCATAAAAAGCCATGTCAGTTAATCTCCTGTAGCTATGCAAAGCTGACTAGCAATGATGCCTCTCAACTGAGGCACTGCCATAAACATGATGCTGAGAACAACCACCTTACAATCTCTGTCTTCAGTGATTCCAATGAGGACATACAAATGGCCAATAAAGACGAGAAAAGGTGTCAACACAGCCATTAGGAAAACAAAAAGCAGAACCACTGCTAGTGCTTTCTCCGACCAGGAGGGCTGTGATGAACAGGAGGAAAGCCCAGAGTGCTGGTGGGGATGGGGAGAAGCTGGAGCCCGGGACACTGCTAACGGAAACTTTTCTATTGATCCTTCATTCTGTATACACACATCTACACACATCAGGATACCTTTGACATTACCACAAAAGCATTGAATACGATTTGTTCTGCCTTGGTCCTCAGCAGTTTCCCCCTCCTCCCTCCTGTACCCCTGGATCCTCCCTTCTGATCTCCTGATCTTTCTGCAGTTTTATTTATAGCTTTTTATTTTGTAATTGACATTTCATGGGTATGCATGATGATGGGATGCATTGTGTTTTTTCATATATGTACATACAAAAGTTCCATCAGATTCATTCCACTGTTTTTCGCTTTTCATTACCCTCTTTCTTTCTCCTCAATCCCCTTTGTCTACTTGCTGATTCTTCTTTTATTTTGATGAAATTTTATCTTTTTTTTCCTTTCCTTCTTTCTCTCGCTTTTCTTCTTTCCCCTCCCCTACCTTACTTGTATTAGGTTCTGCATATCTGAGAAAATATTTGGCCCTTGACTTTTGGAGACTGGCTTAATTCACCTAGCATGACAGTTTCCAGCTCCTTTAATTTAGATTAACAGTGCAATATCATTCCTCTTTATGGCTGAGTGATAATCTGCTGCATACAAATACCACTTTTTTCTTTATCCCTTCATCTCTTGAAGGGTACCTGGGTTGTTTCCTTAGCGTGGCTATTGTGATTTGTTCTGCTGTAAACATTGATGTGGATGGTGGAAATTAAAACGGCACAATGTCTGTGGAAAAAACCCTGGAATTTCCTAAACATCCTGAGCAGACAATGATCATCGGATCAAGCACCCCCATTCAGGTGTGTGCCCACAAGAATTTCAAGCAATGGCTCAGGGAGGTACTTACACAAGCATGCTCACTGCAGAGTTATTCCCAAGAGCCACCAGGTGTAAGCAGTCCAGAGGTCCTTCAGATGAGTATCACTCAGCCATAAAAGCTATGTTCTGTTATATTCTCCAATATAGATAACCCCAAAATACTATGCTAATAAAACAAGCCAATTATTAACCAAGTAATTTTTTGTAACTCATTAATATGCCACATGGATAAAGGTCAAGTGCCCAAGAGGGGAAGAGGACCAGGGAGGAGCTGGAGCTGGGGAGGAAGTGGTAGTTGCTTCCTAATGGTTGGAGCTTCTGCTTGGGGTGAAGGTTCAGGAGCAGTGGTGAGGATTCCAGCTGTGTGCATACCGGTGATGCCACTGAGCTATACACTTAGTGAGGATTAAAGCACCAAAGGTACGTGTGTTAGAAGACAGGGCTATTGCCCTCTCTGACTTCGGCTAGAAAGTGAAAGCCCTCAAATCCACTCCTGATTAAAGACTCTATTTTTCAATTTTGCTTCTTTCTTTCTGCACTCTGCTGTCTGTAGATGGGGAAGATGTGAGTGGGGACATTTCAGGGCTCCTTTGCCCTACAGCATGGAACCCTGTTGGGACCTGATTGCCAAACCGGCTCTGCAGAGCATCTCTGAACTAGGGGCAGCTCCACCAGGCCCAGGGACTCTCACTAATCATTTTTTTTTTCTGTTGCTTTTTTTCAGGTATTCTCAAGAGCAAGCAAGGTGAGTTGGCAAAGATTTTTAGTTTTCACTCACACAGCTTCATTCCTCCATTTAGATGTTCTGGAACACACTGTCAAGCAAGAAAGATTATGGGACGTGCAAATGCTCAGAAAGTTCCGAAGAACTCACTCTATCTAAGCTAGCAACAAATTGGGTAACAGCTGGGTAAAGACTGGCTCCCTGCTGATTTGAACATGACCATGTGAATCTTCCAATAATGTCACCAAGACACAGTTGCACTTTATCAATCACACAAAATCCAGGCAATCTCCCCATATCACACTATAGAAGTTTATTAGTGAGGACATAGCATAGCACAGGTTCTCCAACCAGAGGGAGCACAGCCAGGTACCTGTAAAAGTGCAGATAGCTGAGTCTGTGCAAAGCTGCTAATTCGATAGATCCAGGCTGGTCCTAAAATCAGGACTCTGAGGTTTAAATAATGCTGAAACTGCAGGCCCTGAAACCACAATGAGAAGACTTGCCATTGCCCCACTTACCTGATGGTTTAGGAACATACTGAGAAGTATTTGAACAGTAGAGTTCAAAATTTATATATTAAAACTCGATATAAGAAAATGTACACATTGTGAACACGCTGGGAATGAGTCATATTTAGCAGCAGATAAGCAGTTCCCAGTGTGAGCAGAACTGGATTTCATCTAGCTTTTGGTATTATAGAGAATAAGATAAGGTACCTTGAAGAGACAGATTTATTTCTGAGACAAAGGCTATTGTTTATGCTATGATTTTAAAATCAAAACAGCAATTTTGAAAATCCCAATTTCACTCACCTGTTCTATTTGGAGGAGGCAAACACACCTGGTCCATCCCAGGGATTATGATTCAGATGCCGCCAGCTGAATAAGGAACTTTGGTCCTGCTGCTATGGCAAAGGTGTCCCCTGGCACAGTGTGTCTGGCCCCTGGAGGAGGCCCGGAACTAGGGGCTTAAAATGAATATGGATTAGATTCCTAATGACTTATAACTCTCAGAACATCCCTTAGCTCACACACAAGGAAATGTAAACCTGAGTTTACACAAGTCATAGACCTTTTGTGACCAGTGGCTAATGAGCTACCAGGATCTGTAGACACTTAATATAACTTAGGTACATATTTGTTTTAAATTGGGCCTCAAGGAAAACGTAGTGAGTTATTCATTTATTCCCCTCTGCTGAAGGATTTATCCACAATTTAGAAGGCTAGGTGATTTTGAAGGACAGGCTTGAGAGATAAAATCCCCAGGATAAATGGAAATAAATACAGATTTGCAATTTGAATTTCCTAGTGTCACCTCCTAGCTTGATCAACTATCTCTTTGCTTTGTCAGATTATGAAACCTATTATTCCTTCAAGGTTGTAAACGTGACCTTGATTCTACAGAATACACTGGTTGTAGAATCCGGGCAAAGTGTCGACTAAAGCCTGCAGTAAATCCATAAAGTCCCAGAAGAAGAGCCTGGTGCTGAGTTCATAGTCCAAACAGACTAGTCCACCACTGAAGAGTCTGCTAATGTCATCCACTACTTCTTTATACTGCTTTGCTGTATATTTTCCTGGTTTTGTTCACTTATCTTTTCCCTGGGCCTGAGGAGCAGGAAACCTCTCTAAAATGGACCTGAGGCACCTTCTCTGCATTTGCTAAGTGTCCCATGCCTGGAGGGTCCTTCCTAACCCAAGGCAATTCCCTGGGGTTTAGAATCCTTCTCCAAACCCCACATGCCAATTTCCAAGGCAGGACTTGGTGTGTGTATTATCAAGTTACAGACTTTTGAATTTCTCAAGGACAAAATGCATCATGCAATCCCTAGGATTTCTTCCAGGTGTGGTCGTGGAGACATGTTCCCTGGTTCAGTGACCCATCCTGCGTCTTCCCCCTGTAAGGCCCACACTGTCCCCCAGTGCCAGTCCTCACAGCTGTCCTGGATGAGCTATCTAAGGAACATCTAACAGTGAGCCCCACAGAAAAGAGCAGAATATTGAGGCAGGGTAGACACTGGCCATGGCACAATGTGACTCCAGATGGTGGCCTCCTGGGGTGTTAAGGGCTTTGCAGTTTTGGGAAACCACCTGGGATGATCAGGAAAAGCCGGTCTCAGTGTCTCTTCTGCCCCTTCCTCACTTTCTTCTCATACGGGCTAATATTTTACAATGTCATGGCTCAAAAGATTTGAGCCAAGATTATTGCCCTAGCCAGTCTTCCAAACTTTGATGGCTATGTACTGATATTTATTATTTATCTCTTTTTCATATAGAACTGCTAATTAAACAGAAAAATGAGTACATTTTTCGACATTTTGAAGGCAAATTATACTATGCAGTATTCGATATACTAAAGTTGGTTATACTAACAATTATTTATATGCATCATTATTTCTAGTGTATTTATATCATTTAGTTATCCGTTGAATTTATGTTATCATTTATAATATTAAGGATTGCAGTCGCTCAAACATTTTAATCTTAAGGTAGTCATACTGACATATTCATTATGAGTACTCTTGTCTATTAAATAATTTAATAGTAAAGCCCAAGTAGCAATTGCTTATTTCTCCACTGCATTTTCTATCATTGCTTCTAAGTGAAGACATCAACATCAAAATCTTGATTAATTTACATCTTAATGTTATTCTTATTAAGTTTTCAATTTTCTCCTTAATATCAAATAAATAATTACTAATGTTCTTATACATTAGAAAGTGCCAACCTCATATGTCAAAATCAACTTTAGCTTTCCTTTTTATTTTAAAGAGAGAGGGACAGTGAGAGAGCGATAGAGAAAGAAAGAATCAATTTTATTTAGTTTTTCATGTAGCTTTCCTTGCTCTGAGACTTTGTTGTGCACTTGGTGCTGGGGTTGGAACCCATGACCTCGTGGATGCCAGGCAAGTGCTGGAACCACTGAGCCACTGCTCCAGCCACAAACTTTAGCTTTTTAAAATGTTTTTCATTTGCTGATATTATATGATAGCATTTAAAAAGAAAATATGTATAACAATTGACACATTTATCCCATTATAATGGTTTTCTAACAGCATATTTCTAGAAACCTTTGCATATTCAATTCTCTTTCAGTCTTGTTATAGTTTAGCTTTATTAAGGTTTTTATTTTTTTCTTTCTCTTTCTCTTTTTTCTTTTTTTGTAAAGAGAGTTAGAGAAACACAGGGAACATTATCATCACCCACTAACACCAGGCCATCCTCAGGACCCCAGCCCCTCCTCCCCATGTAATGCATGTGCTCTGCCTCACCACTGTCTGCCTGCTCTCCCCAGCCTCCACCCTACCAAGGGTTCTCCTGCACTCTATTTCTGTGAGCCAGATTATTCCTCACCCTCTCTGTTGAAGACTGTTTACTTGTGAGTTTCTTTCCTGCCCTCTCCGCTATTCTATTGAACATGAGCCTGATGTTAAAGCCAGATCCTTACTCTTTGTATTAATGTGATATTGCTGTGTATTGGACACCAACACAGATCCCTGTACATTTGTACTAACCTGAGATTGTGTTGGCTATTCAGGGTCTATTATGGCTCCTTGCAAATATAGGATTTTTTTTTTTATTTTTATGACTAATTCTGTTGGGTTTTTAAGTGATTGCATTAAACTTACAGAGTACCTTTGGTCAATGTAAACATTTGGACAATATGTTTCATTCAATCTATTAGCATGAGATATCTTTTCTTATTTTTGTTATGTAGGTGGAATATTTAAGGGTTTCTGTATATAAAGTTATTTTATCTACAAATACAATTCAGTTTCTTCCTTTTCTATTCATATGCCTTTATTTCTTCATTTCTTTTTGTTTTCAAGTTTTTCTGACGAGGAAAGGATTGAAAACTTATTTTAATCTTTTTCACTTATTTCCTTCTCAAAGATGAAGAGCTTTCACTTCCTCATCATGAAGAATGTGACTGTGACTTGATTCCATGGTCTTTATCCTACTCTGGTGCATCCTTTTCTAGCTAACTGTTGGGAATTTCCATCATGGAAAGACCCTGAGCTCTTTCAACTGATTGTCATGCAAGACACCATCATGAGATCTATGTGCTCCACTCTGTGAACTGACTTAGTACAGCCAATGATCTGTGTGTCTCACAACATCGTGCACCCCAAGCATAGATCTCACTAAGGGGTTTCTGAATCTTTCATGGCTCTTGTTGATGCTGACTCCATGTCACATCCAGGATGGTCAAGGATTTTAACTATAGTGCTCTATTTCTTTTTTCCTTGTTTGTAATGTCTTCGTGTAGCCTTGATGGGAGAGCCTTGCTGTTCTTGTTATATGATCCGGTATTGCTCCCACCCCTTGGAATATTTGGTCTACTTAGGATGAAGACTTTAAATGCCCTATAGAGTTCAGCAGTGCAGCAGCTGAGTGGTCTTGGCTCTTCATTACTGATTCAAGGTCCTTACCTAGGCAATTTCAGGTTTTGTTTCTTTCTGATTCAGTCTCAGTGGGCTGTGTGTTTCCAGGAATTCATCTGTTTGCTCTGCACGGTCCTGTTTGATGGTGTGCATTGTAGTCTCTTCTGACCCATGCGCTCCTGTGGTGCTAGTTCTAACATCTATTCTTTATCTTCTGATTATAAACATGTTTGTCTTCTATCTTTTCTCCAGAGTTTAGATGAAAGTTTATTACTTTCATCTTTAAAAAAACCAAGCTTGCTGTTTCATAGATCTTTCCTGCTATTTTTTTCTCTTATTTCTGCTCCTATCTTTATTATTTCCTTATCATTAGTTCATTTCTTCTTCTAACTTTGGGCTGAGTGGCTATTTTCCTTATTACTTAATGGCTTATATGCCCTAAATTTTGTACTAGAATGCTGAGGTGGGAAAACCATTGAGGGGTGGGGCCTAGTGGGAAGAATAGGTGACCAGGGGCTGCACCTTCAGAAGAGGTTCACGTGGTTCTAGTGAGACCTCAGCTACTTCCTTCAAAGAACAAACTATTGTAAAGAGAGCAAGGCTGGCTCCTGAACCTCTCAGAATTCCTTCTTACTTTGTGATGTGTACCTGGTGTACATGTCCCCACCCTAAGGCCATCTGGTATGCTATGACTTAACCCTTGCCATGAAAAGCTCTAGATGATCAGACTTCTGTATGAAATGAGGACACACAGAAAAAATTTGGATACAAGGGTGGCTGGGGAGAGAGCTTTCAGGGCAACCCCACTCACTTAGCTCTCACTACAGTATTTAGTGAGTTGAAATAGAAACACATAGAAATAACTTTCAAAGATTTTTTAAGAACAAAGAGTTTCACACCTAATCAACCTGATCTTAATCATGCATTTATTTTTTTTAATTCATTCGACATACTTCTATATATTGGAGGGAATCATTGTTACATATTCATGCATACATAGATATTGACAAATTAAGCTAAAGCCAATTCTAGTCCAGGATTTCCCCTCTTTGACCACTCCCTGCCCTCATATGTGAAAAATAGAGTAAAATCTAAGACAGGTTGAAAGCTAAGCTCAAAAAATAAACTCAACATAGGTGCATCTACATTTCTAAGGAAAAGTCCATAACCATCAAAGGCTATAGAAATGGCTTTGTGAGCTAAAAGGTAAAGCAATATGCATATCTAAAGCGTAGCTGATATACAGGGGATGTGAAGACCTAAAGACATCTGCTGGTACATCTAATGACTTGGAGTCATGACTGCTTGCATGCACACTTCCATCTGACAGCCCAGGATGCGTTCATCCAGGCTGTCATCAGATTACATTAATGCTCATGTCTAAAATAACTTCTTACCTCTGATGTCTACCTGGTGCACATGTTTACACCTGAGGCCATCCACTCACTATGCTATGATACAACCCAAAGTCTTCTGCAGTACTAGGCAGAATCTAGCACCAAGTTCTAAATTATCCAGGAGTATGAACTAAATAAATGTATTATTTATAAAGTACCCAGCCTCAGATATTGTGTTATAGTGTAAAAAATTTGACTAATTCAGAAAATTGGTACCAAGGAATAGGGTCATTGGTGCAACTATACCTGAAAGTGTGAAAACACCTTTGGAACAAGACCATGGGGAGCAGTAGCAAGGATTTGGAGGAGCAGGCTAGAAAAAGGCTAGACTGTTGTAAGCATAGCATTTTTGGGTGACTATGGAGAGAGCTCAGAAGACAAGGGGACAAGATCTCTTTGGTTCATGGTTTCAGAGGTGTCACTGCATGGTCACTTGGTTCCCTTGTTTCTGGGCCTGGGATGAAACAGGACATAATGGTGGAGAAGGTATAGTGGAGGAAAGCTGTCACCTCATGCCACCTGGAAACCAAGAGTGAGAGAGAGCATGGGGCTTGGACAAGTTGTCCCCTGCCCTTCAAAGACATCCCCAGTGAACTACTGCCTGCAGCCTGCCAACCTCCCAAGGTTTGTGCCACCTTCCAAAAGGGCTACCAGCTGGGACCAAGCTTTCAACAAGGGCGCCTTTAAGGAACATCCAGATTCTAACAGCATTAGCACTTTTCCACTCAGCTGCATCCCCAAGCCCTTTTGTCATTAATTATGTTAAGATGGTGTGTCATATTTACTGATTTCCGTGTAGTAAAACATTGATATGAACTTGAGATAATCCCCACTTGATCATGGCAGATGCTATTCGTACTTTGACAATGAATTTCGTTCCACTGCTGATGTTGGGGTGTTGAGTGCCCCTTTATTATTGAATTGTCTTTCATCTGCCAAAGGGAGAGATGCTTTATTTACCTATCCTAGAGTTTACTTAGGTACGTACATATATACGCACAGATAATCCACACAATATCTGTATAGATAGATTTAGATAAATATATATACATATATATAGATAGATAGATAGATAAGTAGGTAGATTGATTTAGAGTTGTTACCTCCCTTGCTATGTCTGTGTTGATACCTTATTACTAATGTTCTTTCTACATAATTTTGATATAAAATCCATATATGTGTAGATAATTCTGTTCTTTTTTTGTTTCCATTTGCATGAAATGCTTTTAATCACTTCACTTCAGTTGTTTGTGTTCTTATGGATGAAATTACTTTCTTGTGGTTTACATATATAGCTGTAGCATGATTTCAAATGCCTATAAGCATTCTGTATCTTCTAACTAGAGAATTCAAGTCACTTGTACTCAAGGTGATTAATGGTAACAGGATATGCTACTGCCACAAGACACTCGTTTTCCTACTTCTTAGATTTCTTCTCTCCTTTTATCATTTGTCATGAGGTGATTTTCTTCCATAGTATTTTTCAGTTCCTTGCTTTCATTTTAGTGTATCTTTTTATCAGTTTTGCTGTGTAGTTACTATGAGGTAAGATGAAAGCATCTTATAGTTTTAAAAAGCTATTTTAACAAACAACTATTTAACATTAACCTCAAAGAAGTGAACTTGGCAGAATAAAACTTGATATCATAGCTCTATTCACCAATAAATCTTCAATTTTCACATCATAATTTTATCTTTTTATACTGTGCATCACTTGATGACTTTTGGTAATTATGGACCAATTTTTAGTCCCTGTTATAACCTTCATATTAGGAATAAAAATTGATTCCACACCATGGTTACCATAATTGCAGAGCAGACTGCAGGGACCCTGGTTTCACTCCCCTTGACTGAAATGTGTAGCTCCTGCCCTTTGTTCATAGTGTCTCCATATAGTGATGTGATCTCTTGTAGGTCTTTGATCTTCTTTTTATCTCAACTGGTGTCTTGTATTTTCTCAGTCACTTCCAAGTTAGTCTTACTTACACTATAGGAGATTGGTAATTCTTCCTTCCATCTCAGATAGACCTGAGTGTCTTTAGGATCCCACGTTCTTGCTCACCTCACTTTGTGCTCATGACAATCTGTGGCCATACTTCCTTCACTGCTGGTACCTGTGGCTTGCTGATATGCTGGGTCTTAAGAGTTGGATAAAAAAGATCTAAGGAGTGGAAGAATGATTCATATGTTTAATTTCTTCTTTTCTTATTTATCCTTACTTTCCTCTTTATTCTGCTAAATCAAAGGATGAGAAAACACAAAATATGTTTCCTGGTCTAGGTTTTCATTGTCATATGTCACCTAATTTTTATATAATCTTGTACAACATGTAATTAATATTTTATGTTGTCTTGGTCATAGATTGGCATGAGTCTCATACATATGGGAAGCTTCTTTGGTAGAATGATGGTCCTATCTGAATAGTATGGTCAGGGGCTGTCTAGGAATGGACTTGCCCATAGGGGCCCCAGGTAGATTACACAGGACCTCAGAAGAAAGGAATGTAGGTTACACAGTGAGTGTTTCAGTTCCCATCCTTGCTGTAAAGGCACATCATTGGACTGGCCAATGGTTGTAGGACTCAGAGTATCAGACCAAGAGATGGAATGATCCTTTAAGAATGTCAGCACAGAGATGTCCCTCAGCTGATGCAGGCTCCTCCCATTCATCTTCACAAATCTATACCTGACCTGTCTTCAGTTCTTTAAAGCTAGGTGAACCAGAAACTGCATAGGAGGTGTGAGGAGGTAGCAGCTCTGGGGAACACACTGGGGGTCCAAACGTCCTAGACAATTTAGGCCCCAAATATTTATTAATAAGAGGTTCAGAAAGCCTTTATACAGCTCTTTATGAAGATAAAATGAGAGTGATTCCTGCTTAAAGCAAGTAGGTTGCAGGTCTTTTGACAATCCAACAAATAAAGATGTATGTAACTGTGTGTCCTATAGCCACATTTGGCCAAATGTTTAAAAGCTATTTTAAGAAAAATGTGTTTAAATGAATTTGGCAATAAGAAACCAGGAGATTTTGAAGTTTTCAAGAAAGCTTCTAAGGACATCTCTTGACCCTTGATGTCTGAAATGCTCTGAAGGATAAGTTAACGTGGAGTACTTGAATGGAAAAGTAGGGAAATTCCAAATGGCCGTAGATGTCTATGTAGAGCTCATCAGGGGAGGAATGGACATGAGGTGGAAACTAAGGTGAGAGCCAGCACAGCTGACCTCAAGCTTCAAAACTGTCAAAAATCTGCTGATTTAGTACACTTCAAGATGCACAATGGAAACTCTTTTACTATTTATAAAGTTCCTTTAAAGAAGACATGACTAAGCATTGTTCATATAAGGACTATAATGTTTCATTGGAAGGAAAAAGACCTCATGCTCACTGGTCCACAAGGTGAAGCAGCACCTCTTAAAATGCCACTCAGGGAAGTCTCAGTTCTGAGGAAATGTGTCTTCTGATTACCAGGTGCACATGGTCCTATACCAGGTCTCCTCTTTAGTGCTCTCATGGTGAACTGAGAATCACAAAGCTAGTTTAGGATGGAAAGTTTTAAAATACTCATCACCTGTTTTCTCTCCCTTGTGAAATCTTAAGACATAAAGGATACTTAATATTCACAAACCAAAATATATTCTGCAGTTTGAGTTATGATTTCTTAATCAGGGAATATGAGTTCCTCACTGTGTCAAATACACAGTGCACAACCAAGCCTTTGGTGTCAGGTTCCCTGTTATCAAAGGGAAGCCATTCTGGGGTGGATTTTCTGTGGTTAAATGATAATAAACTTGTTAATACTGACTATCTGTGTTTTTATACGTACAAAAGATCTTAAAGAAAAGTAATGTAAGTGACTTATTTTTGACTTAGGCAGCCATTTGAAATCCACACTAGTGCACTGTGTGATTACCATTACAAAGCTAAAACATACAACTATATCCTTTATAATCTAAAATAGTATTTTGGCACAATTATAATAGTATTTTGATAATATGGAAAGGTCAGTATGGAACATTCATAGAAAGGAGACTGTTTCACATGAATGGAGAAATGTGGGCAGCTTCAGTGGTGTGGTCTGGGGCTGTGACCTTGAGACCTCCCATTGCTCCCTCAGTGAGGATGAGTGATTCCTCCCACAGAAGCTGGATGTGAGTCCATGTATCATGTTGGAGAGGAAGAAGCCATGGGCTGAGGGGCTAAGGAGACAATGACAGGGGGACTGATGTTGGGGTAGTGCCTACTGGGTCTGTAAAGGAGTTGGAGGTGCGGAACAGGGTGAGGAGGATCTCAGCAGGCACTGCAGTCCAGTCTGGTTCCATCAGAGGAGAGAGATGTCTGACCCATGACTGCATTTTAGGAGTCCAGGCAAAAGTAGGCCTAAGCAGCCACAGAAGCAGATCTCTCTCCAGGCTAAGAATCTTACCTGAATTTTGTCCAAGAAATGAAATGCTGAATTTCAGTCAAGAGAATTGTAACATCATTCCATATGTTGTATGGCAAAGGAATTTGATGTTTAGATTTTCACTTCAAATATGTCACATTTATTTCATTGTAATTTCATTGTAGAAAATGGATTATATAATTAGGTAGGAGGATATCTAGAAGAAAATTTGGGAGGAATCCTGTCAGAGACATTCCACTAAACAGGCAGCATAAAATTCAGCTAAATTATCTGTGTTTCAGTATTTGCTCTAAAATTAATATGCAAATCACATTAATTATTTATTACAAAAATGTAACAATGTCTTATATGTTTAAGTAAATTCTTTCAGTACAGGAAATTAATTACATATTACATCTGTGGTTCTTCTGGCATACATTAATTTCTTCATATAATCATTAGTTTTAGTTCAACATGCAGAAAAATAGGTGATAGTTAGGATTTTATATATTTTGTGGGAATTGAAATAGTATTGTGCTGGTTTAATTTATACCACTAGCAATTAATGGTCTCAATCACACCTTGAGATGCTTTTCACTATAATATACATATGATAATGATGTCTATGTGATATGGGTTATACTCAGTAATAAAATGTTTACACATTTAAATAAGTTTATACATTTTACAGGTAATATTATTTTTAATAGTAGCAAGATAATATCCATTAATTCACAAAAAGAAAAATGGGAATTCATCTGGTACCGATGGTGTGTATTTAAGCTTCAGTCACATTTTTTTCTGTAATAAATATAAACAGTTAAAATATTCTCCACTCTCATGCTCACTACTGGTTTACTAATGGAGGTGTTCTATTACCCTCAGCATTCATAACATTTCAGCTATATCCAATGTCACAAGAGTAAAGATGGTTGACTTTTGTGTGGTAGAGTAAATAAAGTATTATCAAGCAGTAGTTACAGTAAAGTTTTTCACTCTCGTGAGCTCATAATTGCTTTCCTTTTCTTTTTTCAGATGCACTCTGTAAGGAACTGGGTAAGTTTTATTAAGTATTGCATACTCACATTTATCACTCTATTTCAGAACAATAAATCAATGGATTTGCTCATGAATATTACAATTTCAGTACTGTCTAAGAAATGACTATAGTAGGCTAAATGTGTGATCTTGGGAAGAGGATGAATACATTCCTTAGATTTCTCAGAATATACTAACTTCAGTGTTTATGATGATCACATATTCAGGAAAATACATACAAGTCCAGAATCTCTGTCTCCAAGTCACTGTAACATGATTTTGCCCTTCCAAGTCCACCCTTCACTTCCAACTACAGCTTAACACTGCTTAGAGACAGACAGCAAAGAACCCTTGCTATCGCTCATCCAAAAAGACAAAATGTTCTGTCTTTCCTGAAGAGACTGGGCCTGCTCCATTGCACACAGTAGGATCACCAAGACTCATGCCCCACTAGAGTAGAGGCACCATTGGTCCCTAAGAGAAGTGCCGTTGCCCATTCTTCAGACCTCCCAAACCATTAAAACTTATGAATAATAAGCCACTGCAGATGGGAGATCCCTATGCATGCCAGGTTCTGGGGGAAGGAACATGATCCCCAGAATTTGTGTCAAGCTACTTTACCTAATCACCTAGTAATAGTTCTCCATTTCAAACCTGCAGCATAGAGGACTGTTTTTAGCACACAAACATCATGGGACACTCAGGCCACAACATTCCACTGCAGGTCCCCCAAATTTATGTCATTCCAATTTCCTCAGAACCTTACTTTGTTTCAACACCAAACACAAAGTGTGAAGACCCGATTCTCATCTGAATCCGTGTTTGGCTAGATTCCAGGTATGAATCCAGTGACAACAATGTCTCTCCAGTCTAGAACTGTGAAATCAGCAAGTTCTGTATTGCTAAAATATAATGATGAAAAGGGATGGGACAGGCAGTTTATTCCACTTTAAATCCATAACAGAGAAAAGGGAAGGAACAAAGGGGTGACAGACCCCTAGTATATAAGCCCATGGATAAAATAAAATTCAGATTTAAAGATGGAAAATAACATGAATTTAACTGTACATCTCCGCAATCCACCTCTTAACAAGACTTCTCCAAACTCATGTATTATTCAGACTTTGGTGAGTATATTATAGATACTTGACTAATTTTCACCATATCCTTGGTTTACTCTAACTTCCATTATGAGAGACACATTTGACCCTGAATCTCTGGCTTTGACTTATTTCACTCAGCATGATGTTTTTTTATCATTTCTTTCCATTTACTTGCAAAAGCCATGATATCATTCTTTTTAATTGCTGAGTAGAACTCCATTGTGTGTGTGTGTGTGTGTGTGTGAGAGAGAGAGAGAGAGAGAGAGAGAGTATACCACTATTTTTGGATCCAGTCACATGGTGAGGTGTATTTGGGATAAATTAATAATTTAGCTAGTATAAATTGAGCTGCTATAAAAGCTAATGTAGTTATGATACTGTAATATTCTTATTCTATCTCTTCTGGGAATATACCCAGGAATGGAATACTGGGTTTGCTGTAGTTCCACTCCTTCCCAATATATTGCATTTCTCTGATTGCTATACATGTACAATACATTCCCATATATTTACTGGCTTTTTGAACGTCCATTGTTGAAAAGTTTCTGTTTAGTTCTGTAGCCCATTTTTTGATTGAATTGTTTGTGGTTTTGGTTTAAATTTTTAAGTTCTTCGCATATTCTTGGTTTTAGCTCCCTATGGGAAGGAGAGTAGGCCACAATTTTCTCCAATTTGTGGGTTCATTCTTGATGCTTTTGGCTAAAACTTTAGCTGTTCAGAAGTTTCTTGCCTAAAGACATCCAAGTCATTGATTCTTGGCTGAATTTTTGTACTACGGGAGTCTTGTCAAGGATGTTAAAGTCTTTACCAATATGGTAGATTGTTGATCCTATATTTTCTTCTAACCATTGTGATTTTGCTGATTTAGTAACTAATTATTTGATTCATTTTGATTTGATAGTTGTACAGATTGATATGTAAGGATCTTTGCTCCTGCTTTAGCTTTTATAATGGCAACTGCCTCTTAAGAGAGGAATGATAAGGGTTAGCCAGAAACAATTTTGTTTAATTGTTGGTCTATAGGTGATTTAAATGCAAATAGTCTATATATATAACAAGAATGGCACTCACAGAAGAAATTTTCCAGTATTGTAAGTGATGATACAAATTATATAAACATATGTAGACTAATAGGTGGTGAGTTTATGGACAACTGATAGTGAAGGAATTATGATAGGAGGGTAGGGTAGAACTTTTGAATTAGGAGCAAGGTAAGGGATAAAGTGGAGATGAATTAAAATAGCAAAAAAAAAGAGAGACAGAAGTGGAAGACAGAGAGATAGTAAGTGAATTTCAGGGGAGGTAAAAGAGAGATGAGTAGAGTTGGGTTATTTTTCAAAGTGAATGTAGAAGAGGGGAGTGGGGAATCATACTCCCAGAAAGCTATACAATGAAAATACAGATTGTGGCGGTCAAAAAATCCCAGTTAAAAGGGCAGGACAGGGGTTGTACAGTTCTTTACAATTGAGGAACAAGCTCACAGGGAAGAGAAGTTAAAGTAGGGAAAAGATTAGAAAGAAAAAGAAAATTAAAAAAAAAGAAAAATGAAAAAAATGAGTAAACATGTGTCCATGGGTATTTCAGTACTACAAGAGCTCATACAGATACATCTAAGGTTAGATCCAAGCAACAAAAAATCAAATGCAAAATAAAAGTCCAAAAGAAAAAATTAAAATCTTGTTCTTGTTGTTGAACTGTCTTGCTGACAAAAGATAGCAGTTGCTAGGTTGAATTATGGTCACAGTGCTCACTCTGCTGGTCAAAAGAAAAACTTGTCCAAATATTTCCTTGGATTTTTGTCCCATAGTACTTTGTTCCCAACTCTTTGATAAAAAGACAGAAACAAAAACAAAAAACCTTGGGACAGACCAAGACTTGCACTCAGATGGAGAGACCATCTGGGTCCAAGCAGGATCCTGTGGGTGATCATGGGAGAAGTCCTAACTCCCTTTATTCATTCCACATTAACACATTGGCTGTGCTCCTTCACTTTGTGTTGCCTTAGACACTGAATGTTAATCTGGAGGGTTCATAGTGAATTAGGATAAGACCAGAGGGGCACTAATGTGAATTTGTGGCTTTCTATATGTAATTCTTTCCCTTGGCAGCCTTCTACCCCTTCTGTTGCTGACAGATACAGCCCAAAGTAGAGGACTATGCCATTTTTCTGGAGTTAGTCCCAAAATTACTGCATTTATGGGCATCTCTCTGTGTCACTCGATCACCAGGGCTCAGTTTTAGTTATGTTCATGGTACACTCCCTTCCTGTGGCTGCTGGGAAATCCATTTATCAGAATGGGGCCTAAAATTGAAACTGCAACTACACTGCCATTTTCTTCTCTCCTCTCTCACTTTCCTTGATAATTCTTATTTTCCCCTTGATTCTTCCAAATAACACAATAATAAATATAAACTCTGTTATGTTTCTTGACCTAAGGTTTGGATATCATGTAACATCTAATTTTTATACAATCTTTTAAACCTTGTAATTGATTTAATGCTTTACAATGGATCGATCATAGAATGGATTGAATCATATTCTCATGGCAAGGTTTTTCTGGTCTACAAATAGTTCTATCTCAACAGTCACAATCAGGAGCTTCCTAGGAATAGAACTGCCTTTGGAGGGCACATCCACTGTACAGGACCTCAGAAGAAAGGAGTGGAGGCTCCAGAGGAGGATTTAAGTTGCCAATCTTGCTGTAAAGGGATATAATTGGTCGGGCAGAATGCACATAAGATGACAACATGAACCAGAATGAATCTTAAGGAATTTCAGCACTGAAATGTCCCTAAGTCAGTCAGGCCCCTCCCCTTGATCTTGAAAAATTCACACCTGAATTTTCTTCAGTTCTTTTATGCTGGGTGAACCACCGTCTGCATAGGAGGTGTCATAAGGTGGCAGCTGTAGAAAACACAGAGACGGAATGAACTTACTAGACAATTTATGTCCCAAATCTCTATTAATATAAAGTTCTGGAAACTTTTATGAAAGACTTAGAATGGTATCAAATGGGGAGATTCCTTCCCAGTGCAGTGGGTTGCAGGTCTTTCCACAAGCCAGCAACAATTGTGTTTGTGTCTGTGTGTCTTATGGCCACACTGGTTCAAAGATTCACTACCATTTTGAGAAACAATGTGTTTAGACGAATTTGACACGAAGAGACACAGAGATTATTCCTATGAAGCTTCTAAAGAAGCTTGTGAAGACACCTGTGGATCCTTGATGTCTCAAATGCACCAAAGGATAAGTTTGAAAGTGAGATAATTGAATGGAAGAACAGAAAAATAAAAAACAGCCTTCACTGTTTATGTAGAGTGGGGAATGTGCATGAGCTACAGACTAAGGTGAGAGCCAGTATGGCAGGCCCCAGGTTTCAGGATGGCTAAAGAGACAGATGTGGTTTTAAAACACTTCAAGTTGTATGTGGCTGTAGTGTTTTACTGGAGGAAAAAGCACCTCAGTGTCACTGAGGTTCATGGGGTGAAGCAGGCTCCCTGTAACACTGTCCAGTGATGTCTTTATGCTGAGGAATTACATCCTTTCTCACTAGGTAGTCCAGTTGCTCATGTTCCCTCATTGAGTCTCCACTTTAGTGCATTCTTCTTGAACTGAGAATAATAAAATTACTTAGGATGGAGAGTTTGTAAAAAAATTGTCACCTGTTTCCTAAGCTTTGGAGCCTCACCTAAAACTTCAAGACAAAATATTAATATTCTATGTCTTTTTCAGATAAATATATCCACAAATCAAAATATAATTCTGAGATGAATTTTCTAAAAGAGTAGGAGAAAACTTGTAATATTAGTTTGTGTTTGTTTTAATCATATACAGAAAACTAGATAGCATATTGACTATTTCTTACTAAGACACCAGTTGAACATCCACAGTTGTCCTTTTTTATTATTATAACAAAGTAAAAATCCATTGGAATGTATCTAAATCTATAGGTTTAGCTTCAATTAACCTAAAATTGTATTTGGGAATTATGAAATAATATTATGGTAATATGAAAAGGTTGGTATGGAACATGAACAAAAGGGGGATGTCTTCACCATGAATGGAGGCATGTGGGCTGCCTCATTAGTCTGCTGTGAACCTGAGGACCTGAGGCCACCCAGAGTCCCCTCATTGCGGATGAGTGATTTCCACAGTAGCTGGATGGGAATGCATGGATCCTGTTGCGGAAGGAGCAGCCATTGGCTGAGGAGTTGAGGAGGCTGTGACAGTGAGGCTGAGGAAGGGATAACACAGGGTGGGTCTGTGAAGAAGGGGAAGTTGCTGAGCAGGTAGGATGCTCAGTGCACTGTAGGTCCGAATGTGTCCACTCCTTGTTCCATCAGAAAAGAGAGATATCCGCCCTGTGACTGCCTTTTACAACCTTCAGGAAAAGTGAGGTCTAATCGGCCAGCAATGCAGACCTCTCTCCAGGATGAGAATTCTTAACTGAATATTGACCAAGAAATAAAATCCTGAACCCTGGGCAAGAAAACTTGAAATCATTAAACATGTTAAAAGCAGAGGAGTAATAGGAGAGATTGTCATTTCAAGGAAGTCATTTTTCTGGTTTTTTTTTCTTTTAAAGAGAGGGGGACAGTGAAAGAGAGGAAAAAGTAAGAATCAATTTTATTTAGTTTTTCATGTGGCTTTTGTTGCTACAACACTTTGTTGTGTATGTGGTGCTGGGGTTTGAACTCATGTCCTCATGCATGCCAGGTAAGTGCCTTAACCACTGAGCCACTGCTCCAGCCCCAGAAGTCATATTTCTTGAGGGTATAAAATGGACCGTATGTTTGTTAGAAGGGATTCTTTAAGAAAAGTTAGAAGGAATCCATTCTGAAACCACAATGTGGAAACAGTCTAACAGTCAGCCCATGCTTAATTATTTTCACTCAGTGTTTGGTCATAAAATTAATGACATATTTATTCTTAAATCATTCCATAGGACATATTTGGTTTATCTTAACATTGATTAATTTGTTCCTCAATTCATTAATTTTGGTCAAGTTGGAGAAAGAATATCTTAGTTCAGCTATTGTATATATATTTAGTAGGATATGAAATTAGATTGTCCTATTTAAAAATATATCAAGTTCTTTTTATTTCAAAGAACTTCCAGAAGTCGTTAATCCTGCATTTTTCAATATATCTATGATAATGGCATATATGTAAAATTGGTTAAAGTCAGTATAAAATAATAATTATTTAATTAGGTGAGCATAAATTACAGATACTATTTTGACTAAAACCAGGATGATAGGTACAAATTCTCAACAAGAAAACATAATTTAATCTGGTAGCAATATTTGGGATTCCATAAAACCATATAGATTTAAGGTGTCTAGTAAAGCTTCAATCAACTCATTGCATAGAATTACAAATTAATTTAAAAATTAGTTTAAATACTCAAATAGAAAGCAATGAAATATTACATTTGATAATTTACTGTTATGCTCTCATAAGTGCTAGAGACAGAGCTCATCTTGGCCCAAAATGTTCGTGAACTATTTAGCTAACACAAATCAAACATGGCCAAAGATTATTGAATTTTATATGGTGCAGTAAATTGAGGATCATAACACATTAATTGCAGTTTTATTTTTCATGATTAACCACTAATTTTTTTTCTTTTCTTTCGGCCTTTTCGCTTTTTAGATGCTGTCCGGGAGAATAATGGTATGTTGTATTTAGGCATTTCCTACTTGAATTTATTAATCCTTTTTAGGAAGTTAAATTTGTTGATATGTTCTTGGAAATGATAATTTCACCATTGTCCAGGAAATGGTTATGGGAGGGCTAACTTCATAAACTTTGGTAAAGTTTGTATGTCTTCCTCAGAACATAATATTCAATGTTTAAGATTTTCACAGATTCAGTAAAGTGTATGTACACACATAACTTCCTTAACTAGGATTCCTTCACAAGAGTCACTGTAACTAAAGTCTTCTCATAGAAGAGCACACTCCACTTCCAAATATAGTTAATCACTGTGCAGAGACAGAAATCAAAATCATCCTGCCGTTGTTGAACCCAAAAGATAGAATGAATGGTCTCTATCAACTGGATGGACTGCACCTGCAAGTAGGACCACCAAGTCTCACAGCTCCACTAGAGGTGATGGGACATTGGATCTCAGAGTGATGGGGACCTGCCTGTTCCTAGGGCCTCCAAAACCTCAAAGCATAATAAAACTAAAATGCTGCAGCTTGGAAAGACTGTGTTGTAGTCATATCGCTCAGTAACAGACTGGGCTTTTGAGGGTCTCTTGTCTTTCCCAAATGGGCGACTTTTCATGTGCCAAACACAAGAGGCTGTAGTGTAAAATCAAAGAAACAATAACAGGATTAGTGGAAACTCTTTCAAAGATTATACAATTCCTACGTCACCATAGACATGAAGTGAGATTCCACAAGTTTTGCCAGGAGCCATTTAGAAGGGAATTTGAAAAGTTGCTTCTGCTTTTGCTATTATGGAGGTGACTAAGATGCAGAACTCATGACTGACACAATCCTCCTCCATGAGTTTAGATATTAACCAAATGTAAAACATTTTTAGTGGACCTATGCGAAGAAACTACTCATTGAATTTAGTAAGGACTTCACATATACCCTTTACTCTAAAGCTTTATTGACTCATTATTCTAATATTTATACCCAACACCTTTTCAGAATTCAGAACCCATACTTGGTTATACTAAAGAAAATTGTAAACGCTTTTTAAAATAAAGTGAACAAATGACACTTCTCTAAGAAAAAAATCAGTCATACTTGAAATATAAAAACAAATAATTATCTCAAACTATTTAGTTCTGATCTATTGTATTAAACTATTTCTTGCTTCTGTAATTGAATCACAGAGTAGGCATTTTACAAATATCCTGATTTATTTAAAGCCATCATCTACTTATGTTTCTGGAATATGATGATCCAAAGTCCAGGGAATTGCATATTGCAAGAGCCATCTTGTTTCAACATTACATGGTAGAAGGTGGAAGGACTACAGAGCATGTGGAAGAAAAAGAGAGGTGAATGGTGCCAAATGCTTGCTATTTCAGGAGTGTTCCATATGAACCATCCCATGCACATGATAACATCAGATTCATTCATGAGGTCAACACTCCTACTGCTGCATGGTGTAATGTTTCCAGCACATGAAACTTGGGGGACCTTCAGACCAATTTTTTCCACCCTGATCTTCCAAATTTTTGTCCATCACTTACAAAAATGCATTTGTTCCACACTATTATCCACAAAAACCTTAACTTCTACTAGCACCAAACCAAAAGTCTAAAGATTGGAGTCTTTCTGAGATTGATTTTATTTGTGTAAAATCAAGAAGTGTGTTAATACTTTATGTATTTTTCACATCCCTAAATTTAGAAGAAAAAATTATGTCTGTTTTCTACTTAGTAGGTGAACATCCACAATAGTTGCTTTTTGAAGGCTGACCAAAGTTAAAATCCTTAGGCATTCCTTCAGTCACTTGAAGAAATATCGAGTTTGTGTATGACACAATAATATTATGGTAATTTGTAAAAGTTAGGGTGGAGCATTCCTAGAAGTAATGCTCTTAGGCAGGAATGCAGAAAGGTGCTATGGTATGTGGCTGAGTCTCCGAAGTCTCCCAGGACCCAATGGGTAACTCTTCACACAGAAGCTTGATGTGAGTCTTTGGATCATGTTGGGGAGTGAGCAGCCATGGGGTGAGGAGTTGAGAAGGCAATAACAGTGGGGTTGAGGCAGGGGTAGTGCAGGGTGTGTGTGTGCGTGAATGAGAGGAAGGTGCTCAGCACGCTCTGGAATCCAGAATGTGCCCCCTCCTGGTTCCAATAGAGTTAAAGAAAATTTAGAAGTTGTTAAAATATGTTAAACAGCAAAGGTTATGTTAGATTGTCATTTCAAAAATGTCATATTGACTTCAAGATAGAGAATGGATTATATGGTTAGGTAGAAGGGATTCTGAAAAAATGTTTAGAAGGAATCTACTCAGAGACATTCTACAATATGAACAGTCTAACAGTCAACCCATGTTTAATTGTTTGCCATCCAGTGTTTGATTTTAAAATTCATAAATTATATTTATTCCTAAGTCATTATATTAATCTAAGAGTGTCTCATGTGCTCAATAAAATTACATTCAGTGAAGAAAAAATCCATATGATATATTTGATTCATTGTAACATTGATTAACTTTATCCTTCATTGATTATTTTTGGTCAAATTAGACAAAGAAATGCAAGTTGAGGATTTTTTATACTATTAGTAGGATGTGAAATCTGACTGTCCTATTTAAAACTATATCATGAGGGCTGGAGCGGTGGCTCAGCATTTGTACTTCTTGCCTGGCATGCAAAAGGATCCTGGTTTGAACCCAGGACCATGTATACAACAAAGTATTGGAGAAATGAAAGCCATATGAAGTACTAAATAAAATTTGATTTTGTCTTTTTCTCACTGTATTTGACTGTCCCTCACTCTCATATATATATATATATATATATATATATATATATATATATATATGTGTGTGTGTGTGTGTGTGTGTGTGTGTGTGTGTGTGTTCTTTTTAGTTACAAGATCTAGAAATTTTTAATCCTATGTGGGCACTTTTCTATATATAATTTAGCTTTGAGAATTGTATCTATGTAATACAGGTTTAGTTAGCATTGAAATATGAATGATTTAAAATAGCTGAACACAAATTGCATATACTAATTTGATTTAAACCAGGATCATAGCTATTAATTCTCAAGGAAAAAACATGATTCTATCTGTACCAGTATTTGTGATACTATAAATCACAACTGATTGATAGTGTCTAATAAAGCTTCACTCAACCTAATGTAAAAATTCACCTATGTTAAGTTTAGTTTTGAGCTTTTCTAAATTTCAAGCTGTCTTAGATTTTACTCTAGTTTCCATATTTGAGTGAAGACATTATGCCTGTAAGTCTCTGAATTTAGAATATTTCACTCATATCAATGTTTATAGCTGCTTAATTTACTGTAGCTAATTTATGGAACCAACCCAGATGCCCCTCGCTAGATGAGTGTATTCAAAAACTGTATTTATATATGATGGAATTCTACTCAGATATTAGAGAGAATGATAACTTGGCATTTGCAGCCAAATGGATGGAGATGGAAAAAGTATGCTAAATGAATTTTTTAAATAACTTAAATTTTCCCATGTACTACAATGGGTTTTTAGATTGAATATAGTCCTATTAAGCTCACATAAGTTTTACTGACAGAGTAAGTCTATGGTCGAAATATTCATAACCTATTTAGCTACAACAGATTCCCTGTGAACAAAGATTATTGAATTTTATGTGGTGTAGTAAGTTAAGTATTATAAAACATTATTTGCAGTACTATTCTCATGCTTAACCATTTCTTTTTGTTGGTTTGCTTGCATTTCAGATGCACTTGGGGAGGATCATGGTATGTTTTTGTTGGGCATTTCTAAGTGAATTTACTACTTTCTAGGGGAAGATAAATCTGTTGGTATATTGTTGAAAATGATAATTTCAACATTGTCAAAGAAATTATTATGGGGGCTAAATTCATGACTGTGGATGAAGTTTGAATATATTCCTCAAATTATAACCTTTAATGTTTTAAGATTTTCACATATCAGTATATATATTTTACATGTCGAAATTAATTGATATGTATGATTGATAGTGTCTATACACACACACACACACACACACACACACACACATATTTCCTAATCTAGGATTCTTTATCATGAGTCACTATAATATTATTTTAATCTTCAAAGAAATCCTTCAACTTCCAAATGCAGTTTACCACTGCAAGAAACAGAAATCAGTATCCTTGTCATAGACCAAACCAAAAGAGAAAAAGAGCTTTTTCAATTGCATGGACTGGGCTTAGTTCATTTCACGAAGTAGGAACACTGAGTCTCAGCCCACTAGAGTAGATGGGTCATCAGGTCCCAGAGTATAGTGTCTCTGGCTATTCCAAGGGTCTTCCAAACCTCAAAATATTGCAAAGATGGGCTGCTGCAGCTCAGGAGGTCTATGTTGCTTCCACATCCTCGGGTAAGGACCCTGTTACCTGGAGGGTGAAGTCCTGCTGACTTTCCCAAATGTGTGGCCCTTCATGTGGTGAACACACAAAAACTTTCATGTAAAAGCAAAGAAACAAGAAACGCATGTGTAGAAATACTATCAAATGTGTACCAATTGCATAATTCATCTTAGAAAGGTATTTGCAAATTTTCCCCTGTATTGCTCTTATAGATGTGACTAAGAGGCAAAATTCATGCCTGGCAAAATCCTCCTCCATAAGATCTGCTATTGACCAAGTAAAAAAATGTTTCAAGTGGGCCTATGCAAAGAAACCACTTTTAGAATTTGATACGGACTTCAGATATATTCTTTACTTTAAAACTTTATTTCTTTACTATTCCAATATTTACACTCAACTCATTCTGCAGCTCAGAATATATACTTGATTATAGTAAAGAAAACATAAATGATTTTTTAAAATAAAGTGAACACATGCCACCTCTTTAAGAAAAAACAGTTACACTTGTGATGCCAGTTTTTATACAGTCCAAGAAAGAAAAGGAGGGCCACCAATGTAAGCAGTACAGACATATTTTATTTAAGAAAGGACAGAAAGAAAAAAGGTTCTTCAGAGGAAGAGAGTCTTGGAGCCAAGCACATACAGGGTCATGTTCATCTTTCTTATAGTCTCTCAAATCCCCCCCCCCCTTGATTAATAAATGTCTTCCCTCCCCCATGCCTGGGAGCAGGCCACAGTTGTCCTGGTTTGATCCAGTCTTTTGTCCTCGCAGAAGTGTCTGTGCCTAGTACACCTTTAATAGCAGAAGGTGCTGTTAGCACAGGGTTGTGTAATGCTGGAATCCATTGCCCTCTTAGAAAAAAATGACCATCACCCTCATCATTCTCTCTACCCTGACAGCCTAGCACTTTGTTTTGTTCCTCCTTTTGATTAGGGAAAACAATACTGCTTCTGGGATTTGGCTAATGATTACTCTGGCCATCAGGGGCTCACTCAATGTAGGTTGTTGTTTGGCAATCAGCTTTGGATTTTTTTCTAAGAATTTTCTAAGACTATTTGAATGCTCATGGGTGGCTCCATCTTTACCAGCATCAGGAGATCAAGAAATTTTAATTTGGAATGAATCCAGTGAAGTTAGATATTAAAAACATTAATATCAGAAAGATATTAACATTGAATCTAAGAGAGGGAGATCCAAGTCTGCTCTTTGGGTCTTCAAAACAAACAAGTATTGTGAATGAGAGGCTAGGGGTATACAGAAAAAGGCATTTAATATAGTAAATTAAGTAGCAATAGCTGGGGTCTCAAATGACAGAGTATTAGACTTAGCCATCACAGGTGGAGGGGAATATCTGATTCATTAACTACCTTAAGATCTTGGGCTAGGTTCCATTCTCCATTTGGTTTATGGAGTCCTAAATCAGGCATATTACTGCCTCTGGTGTGCAAGGCAGAGGGGTCCTTTAAGACTATTTTAACTGGAACTGTACTTTTTGTTTGCCCAACCCTCCCTTTAGAGGCTCATACTTCAGTGTTTATGTCACATTCTAATAGAGACAAGCATAGTGGTCGCAGGCACTCTAGTTTCATTGTGAAAAATTTCTGAATCTTTGAAGGAAAATGTTTCCCTGATACAGGGGTAGGACATTCTCCAACTATCAGGAACACAAGAGAAAATGTCAGCTCATTGCACTCACAACTTAGTGGGGGACTAGAGTTTCCAGAGTCTACTCCAGACACTCCTTGCACCATCATAGTACAAGAGGAGGAGACCCAGGGTTTGAGACAGCACAGAAAAGTCAGCACCAGTGTCCAAGAAGAATCTGACCTTTCAGCTCCCAATGGAGAAACACGCTAGGGCTTGTTTGAGGTGATAGGAATCAGTGGAGCCATAAAAGCCATACTGTACTCCCATCAGGCCTGTGTGGGGAACTCTGAACCTAAGGGCCTAAGCCCATGGGGACATCTATTCCTCCAATAATTGCCTTCACATTTAGAATAGGGTGCTGTGGTGGTCACGTGACCTGTGGGCATTTCTGTAGGTATGCTCCCCTTTTGCACAATGGAAACAAGTCCTTTTTGTGGCTTGGGGCCCATTCCTTTTCTTTTCTTTATTATCCCAGAAACTTAACTCCTTGCATTCCATAGCCAGTGCAGTACCTCACCTGTTTCCTATGTCCATGTCCCCTTTCTTGCATCTCTTCCTCATCTTTGCTGTAAAAGATGGAGGTTACAAGCTGACGGATATACATCAGATAAATATCCCATTCTTAAATATAGTACTAGTCACATATATTACAGTGGTTACTATACTGTAATAACCCAAAATAAAAGTTTCTTATTTTACCAAATGTAATGCTATCATTTAAAGGACTTTAAAAAATTTGCAAATCCTATTAGACTCCATCTTCCTAAGTAATAAAACCTAACATCAGGAATCATTTTGACTGATAAGAGCCAATAAATGTTTTAAGAAACCCCTGGTACTTTAACATAGAGAATTAGATTTTGGTCTATTACAGGACATTATTATAATTTTGAACTTAGGAAAAACCTTAAATAACCTCAATTCATGGTGACTTGATTACATGCAAACTTTTCAGATTCATCCTCCACAAGTCTTGGGCAACTGATTCAGACACTCTATAGCTTACTCATTTTCTCATCTAGAATCATTTATTTTCTTTTAATTTCAATGCCAAACTATATCCCTATACCTAAAATATTCCTCTATATTTTACCAATTACTGACAGCATTTTGTTAGATCTATCTACATTTTGAAACAATTCTTATAAAATTTCAGATCTTTCTTCAATCACTCCTTTTAATAAGATTCAGTATTTTGTTCTGTTCACAGTGCTTGAATTGAAACACAGCTGACACATTTTGTTTGCTTTGTATATGGATTTACACATTAGAATTTTAGCTAAATAGCCTTATTTTTAATATAGATCCAGCAACTAAGCAGTCTTTTGTTTTTATTTATGTATTTATTGGTGTATTATATTTCTACATAATGATGGGATTTGTTATCATATATTCATAGATGCACAAAATACAGAAATGTAATTTAGTCAATATATCTCCCAGAATCCCCCACCTCCCTCCACATGTCACCCAGTCCCTTGCCTCTTTCTGAGTCATATATGTTTACTAAAATACTCAAGTAGAATGACACAATCATTATACCTATAAAGAACATTTCTTTATATGTATATGTGTACATGTGCATGTACATGTGTATATACACATATACATATCAATAATACATGCAATGACAAACTTATAAATGCTTATAGAATAACTTGAAACCAAGCAATCTTAAACAGCTTTTTATTACCAGTTCATAAAAACAATTAATAAATCCAAATATGTCACCTTATGGAATCTAAGAAATCAAGAGTACTCAAAATTACATTGCAGTTGATATTTTAGCATGTTGACTTTATAAATTAATCAGATGTCTTCTCTAAAACATATTTATCAAGACATCCCATTTATTTTAAATCTAATTATTCATTCTTAGTTATTAAATTTAGGTTACCCATAAATCCAAGATACCAGAAAAATATAAGCCATCATTTCCCAACTGAAGTAAAATCCTAGAAGCAATGAATGCTACACTTTAGACATTTATAGATACCAACACTCTAGTAATGGACCAACTAGAAAAACATGTGCATTAACAATTTTAAACACACCTTTAATCTGCTTAACCAGTTTAAATTGAACCTCTTTCTAAATGTTTAAGTCATGTTGACCAAAAGTTATTTGGATCCATTTGTAACAATTTAATTTATGACCACTCATTATAAGCCAATTTGGTACCATATTGGCAGAACATAGAACACACATATACACAAACATACAAAGCAGGTGTAATCATATACATGAAAACCAATAGGAATCAAAGACTTTAGAGCTCTTTCTTGAATAACTGACTTCTGAATATTGAGCAATAAGAACAAAGTTCAAAAGCGCCTTTATAGTTAGATAAAACAAAACTGATCAACTTAGGCATTGAAGACAAAAGGTGAATTCACCATAAAACCACAAGCTCAAAAAAAAAAAAGCAGAACTTCTAAAAATGCAATGACTGTATTAACTTCCGTTAAGGAGCATGTGGAGTGTCTTTAGCAGACAAGAGTGCACTTTCATATCAGATTAGGTTTAGTCTAGATAGCTAAAGAATGTGGAAGTCCACGAGATACTCAGGAAAAAATTCTCAAAGTAAAGAAGTCTTGTACATATGGTATCTTTCCATTTCCCTAAATCTTGTCCAACTGGAGAGAAGAGGGAAGCCATGGGAATTAGGGCATCCCCCAATGTTCCTAGTCCATCAGTCAAGCCCCTTTTACATACTTAATCCCTTGGACCAATGCCTATATTATCCCACAGTAGAATTTGGACAGATCTCCTCATGTTGTGTAGCATGAGGCAAAGGCTTACTGAGAAAGCAGAATCTCAGAATACTAGGAAAGAGTAAATAGTCTTTTAGGTCCTGTAGCCCCTTGATTTTAAATGTATCACTGTTTTTTCTTTTGGTCTCAAACTGATTTAGGCTTTTACTCACGTAGCTTATCAGTGAGGAAAGCTGTCACTGTTAATACAGGAAGCAAATCTCATGCACAGGGCATTTTTGACATTTTTTTCTTTTTCTTCTTTTATAAAGGTGTGGTGCTATAGTTTATGTTTGCCTCTGGGAATGATTTATTTTTGGGGAGGACACAGAAAATTATCAGACATTTCCATCTCATTTTTAAAACAAACTAAGCTTAAAAGTGATGTCAAAGTTTATATTTTTCTCTGGCTGCCAAGAAAAAGAGGTACTTTTCTTGGACATTTGAGGGTTATACAGGCTAGTGGTGGACCTTTCATAGCTTGTGAGAAAAACAAGAACTCTAAAGAACAGAGTCTTTATGAGATGGATTTTAATTTATTAAAACCAAAAAGAAATTGTTAATATTGGTTGTTCTTTCACATCCAGAAATAGCAGAAGATAAATTGGCATTTATTTTTGACTTAGGCAGTAGGTGAATATCCACACTTGTGCTCTTTTTGAATGTTTTTGCAAGGTCAAAATCCACAGGCATTCCTACAGTCACCTAAAATTGTGTTTGGGCATAATAGAAATAATGTTAGGGTAATGTGAAAAGGTTAGTATGAAGCATTCATACAAGTGAGATTTTTTGCATGAATGGAGAAAGATGGGATGCATCAGTGATGTAGTGAGAGGCTGTGCATCTGAGAGATCCCAGTGGCCCCTGAGTCAGGATGAGTGCCTCTTCCCTAAACAACTGGATAGCGGGCGGGGGGGGGGGGTGAGTGTCCATGAATCAAGTTGGGGAGAGAGCATCAATGGGCTGAGGAGCTAAGGAGGCAGTGACAAGTGGAGTTGAGGATGGAGTAGTGCAGGATGGGTGTTTGAAGAGAGGGAAGTGCTGAGTATGCAGGAAGCTAAGTAGGCATTGGAATCCAGAATGTGCCCCGTCCTGTTTTCATCAGATGAGAAAGTCCTCTGCCTAGGCACCACCATTGGAACACCCAGGCATACATAGGCCAAGGTCAGCAGCAAAAGTGGATACCTCCAGCTAAAATTCTTTACCAAAATTTTATCCTGGAAATGTAAGTCTAAACGTTGATCAAGAAAATTGAGAAATTATTAAATAAGTTAAACAGCAAGTGAGTGACATGTTACATTGTCATTTCCAAAATGTCATATTTACTACAGGGTGGAGAATGAATTATATAATTAAATGGAAGAAGTTCTAAAAAAAGTTTTGAAGGAATCCACTCAATGACACTCTAGTGTAAGAACAGTCTAACAATCCACCCTTGATTAATTATTTGCTTTTCGGTGTTTGGTCTTAACATTCATAAATCAGGGGCTAAAACATTGGCTTAGCAGTTGGAGTGAATGTGTGGCAAACACAATGATCTAGGTTCAAAACAAAGCACCGAAGGCACAACCAAGTTTTTGAGAAACAATGGCCAGAAGAAAAATCAAGAAAAACTCATTCTCTTTTTGTTTCTCTCCCCCTCAAAAATCATATATTATGTTTATTCCTAAGTCATTATATAAATCTGAGTGTGTCTTATCTGTTCAATAAAGTTAGATTCGAGGAGGGAAAGTAATTCAATATAACCTATTTGGTTCATCTTACATTGATTAATTTGTTCCTCAATTCATTATTTTAATGAAGCTGTACAAAAACATATTAATTTGGATTTGTTTCAAATGGGATCCAAAATCATACTGTCCAATTTAAAATTATATCATGAATTCTTTTTTTTTAAAGAGAGAGGGACAGTGAGAGAGACAGAGAGAGAAACAACTTTATTTAGTTTTTTCACATGGCCTTCATTGCTCCAACACTTAGTTGTGTACATGGTCCTGGGTTTGAACCTGGGTCCCTGTGCTTGCCAGGCAAGTGCTGAAACCACTGAGCCACTGCTCCAGCCCCTATATCATGAATTCTTAAAGTTCCAATATCATCTAGAAAAATTTAATATATAATGTAGTTTTGAAAATATTATCAATGTAATATAGGTTATATCCAGCATTAAATATAAATAACTTTAAATATCTGAATATAAATTACATATATTTTGACTAGTGCCAGGATCATAGCTATTACATCTCAATCAGAAAACTTGGTTCTATCTAGCATCTATATCTGCAATTCCATAAAACCATAATGGAATCATGGTGTTTAATAAAACTTCACTCAACTCATTGTATAGGAATCTAAATAAATTAATTTTACCTTAAAATTTCCCATAGACTACAATGGCTTTTTAGTTTGAAAATTCTCCTATCCAGCTCACATAAGTTTTACTGACAGAACAGGTTGGAGCCCAAAATATTCATAACCTTTATTGCTACAATGAACATCAGATGACCAAAGATTATTGAATTTTGTGTAATATAATATGTTGAGGATTGTAAAATATTGCTTGAAGTTCTATATCCATGCTTATCCACTAATTTTCTTTTTTGTTTATTTGTGTTTCAGTTGCACTCATGAAGGATCATGGTATGTTTTACTTAGGCATTTCCTAAGTGGATTTATCACTATTTTTAAAGAAGATAAATCTGTTGCTATATTTTAAAAATTGTAGTTTCATCGTTGTCCAGGAAATGGTATGCAAGTGCTAAATGGATGAAACTGGTTGAAGGATGCATGCACTTCTCAAAATCTGACCTCCAGTGTTCAAGATTTTCACAAATCAGTAAAAAATACATATAGCTTCTTAGTCAAGGATTCCTTCCCATGAGTCACTATAGCATTATTTTGATTTTCAAAGTTCTCCTTCTGCTTCTAAATAGAGGTTACCACTTCATAGAGACAGAAATCAAAGTATCCATGTCATTTATCAAACCAAAGAACAGAATGGGATCACTCAATTGCATGGACAGGGCTTGCTAAATTACACCCAGTAGGACCACTGAGATCCTCAGCTTTACTAAAAGTGATGAGCAATTGAAACCCAGAGACTACATCCCTGCCTATTCCCAGAGACTCCCAAACCTCAAAATATAACAAAAATAACCAGCTGCAGCATGGGAGGGCGGTGTTGCTTCCACATCCCTGGGTAAGGAGTCTGCTACCTGGCCTCTCAAGGCTCCCAAAGTGGTGGCTCTCCATGTGCTAAATACACAGAGACTTGTGTATAAAAGCAAAGAAACCGAACAGCATGCTTGGAAACTCTTTCAAAAGTGTTCCGTTGCCTACATCACCTTAGACATAAGGTGAGATTCCACTCGTTGCAGTAGGAGGCATTTAGAAGGGTATTTACAAAGTTGTCCCTGCTTTTGCTGATATGTAAGTATCTAAGATGAAGAGTTCAAGCCAGGAAAAATCCTCCTCCATGAGGTCAAATTTCATTTGTTCAATCCAAAATGTCCTCAAAGCCTTAACTTGATCTAGCACAAACCAAAAGTCTAAACAACAGAATCTTTCTGACATGGATGCCAAGTGGTTAAGATCACGAGGAAACTTGTTAATACTGTTTGTGCTTTTTTTATATATAGAGAGAGGGACAGTGAGAGAGAAAGACAATCAACTTTATTTAATTTTTTTTTCCAATGTGGCTTTCTTGCTCCAACACTTCGTTGTGTACTTGGTGCTGGGGTTCTAACCTGTGTCCTCATGCATGCCAGCCAAGTACCATAATCGCTGAGCCACCACTCCAGCCCTGTTTGTGCTTTTTTAACATAAGCAATATTAGAAGAGAAATTGACAAATACTTTTGACTTAGGTGATAGGTTAATATCCACACTTGTGTTCTTTTTGAATATTATAGAAAAGTAAAGTCAACAGGCATCCCTTCAGTCACCTAATATTGTGTTTAAGGATGATAAATCTAATGTTACAGTGACATGAAAAGTTTAATATGGAGAAATCAAAGCAGGGAGATTCTTTGGGACAAATGGGAAAATATGGACATTTCAGTGCCGTGTTGTGAGGCCATGCCTCTGAGACCTCCAAGTATCCCCAAGTGAAGATAAGTGACTCTTCCCACAGCAGATAGATGGGAGTCTATGCATCATGTGGGGGAGGACAAAACCTGGGCTGTGGAGCTGAGAAGTCATTGACATTGTGACAAAGGCCAGAGTAGCGCAGGGTGGGTCTTTGAAGGAAGGAATGGTGCTGGATAGGCAGAGAGCTAAGAAAGCACTGTGGTCCAGAATATGCTCCCTCCAAGTTCCATAAGAGGAGAAAGTCCTCTGCTCAGGGTCTTCCTTCCAGGACACCCAGACAGAGGTGGGCCTAGGTAGCTAGCAAAGGCAGATCTCTCCAGTCTGAAAATCATTACCTTAATATTGTCCAGGAAATGGAAGGCTGACCATAGGTCTAGAATTTTGAGAAACTATTGAATATGTGAAACAGCAAAGGAGTGATATGTTTAGATTATCAGTTCAAAAATATATTATTTCAGGGTAGAGAATGGATTATATGGTTAGGTGGAAGGAATTTTGGAAGAAAGTTTAGAAGGAATGTACTCACAGACACTCTACTGTATGAACAATGTAATAGCCCATGCTTAATTATTTGCTGGTCAGTCAGTGTTTGGTTTTAAAATTCATAAATAAAGGTTAGAGTGGTGGCTCAGGGTTTGGAGCACTTGTCTGGAATGGGTGAAGATCCTGGTTCAAACCTCAGCACCAAATTTGGAAATAAATATCTGAGCAACAAAGACCGGATGAAAAAATATAAAAGCTTCATTTTCCCTTTCTCTCCCTCTCTCTCTCCCGTTTTTTCTGTTAAAAAAAATCATATATCATATTTATTTGCAAGTCAGTATATAAATCTAAGAGTGCCACACCTGTTCAAAAGCTAGATTCAGTGAGGGGAAATAAATTCCATATGACCTATTCATTTTAACATCAATTAATTTATCATTCATTATTTTTGGTCAAGGTGGACAAAATACGTTGGTTGGGATTATTTATATTTTTAATGGTATCTGAAATCCTACTGTCCTGTTTAAAAGTATATTATGAGTTCTTTTCAGTTCCAAGATCTTCCAGTAATATTTAATCCTACTTGGCACTTTCCTTTATATAATACAGCTTTGAAATTTGTATCTGTGTCATATAGGTTATAGTCAGCATTAAAATGTTAATGCTTTTAAATAAATACACCAGTATCATAGATAGTAGTTTGACTACTACCAGGATCACAGCTATTAAGTCTCAAGGAGAATATATGATGCTATCTTTCACAAATATGTGAATAAATTTAAAACTAGCTTAAAATTTCCCATAGAGCGCAATGACTTTTTAGTTTGAATATTCTTCTATCAAGTTCACATAATTTTGCTGACAGAATTCTTCTGTGGTCAAAAATATTCAAACCTATTTAGCTGCAATAAATCTCACATGACCAAACAGTATTGAATTTTATACTGTGGAATAAATTAAGGATTATAAAACATTATGTGTAGTTGTATTTCCATGCTTAGCCACTGATTTTTTTGTTTGCTTTTCATATTTCAGATGCACTTGTGAAGAATCATGGTATGTCTTTCCGTGTTATTCCTTAAGTAAATTTATCATTCCTTATAAGGAAGAAAAATCTGTTGATATGTTTAAAATGACAATTTGACCATTTCTAAACAGTTATGGGAGCGGTGAATTCATGAACCTGGGTTAACTATGCATGGATTCTTGAAAATATATCCTTCAATATTTAAGCTTTTAACAAATTAGCTATTCCTTCCAATGAGTCACTGTACATTATTTTGATCTTTGAAGTTCTCATTCCACATTCAAATACAGGGTACCTCTGCATAGAAATAGAAATCAAACCTTGTCGTTGATCAAACCAAAGGACTGAATGGGCTCCCTCAATTGCATACACTAGGCCTGCTCCGTTTCACACAGTAGGACTACCAAGACTATCAGCTCTACTAGAGGTGATGAGCCAAGCCACCCATACTGTAATGTTTCTGCCTGTTTCTAGGGCCTCCCAAATATCAAAACAAAATAAAAACAAGCTGATACAACACGGGAGGACTAGGTTGCTGCCATATACCTACAAACGGTTTGTGCTTCCTGACCATGTGAGGGCCTCTTGACTTTCCAAATGTGTGTCTCTCCATGTGCTAAACACAAGAGACTTGTTAAAAGCATAGAATTAAGACCACCATATGTGGAAACTCATTTATAGGTTTACCCATTGCCTATGCCACGATAGGCATGAGGAAAGATTCCACAAGTTTGCCAAGAGGCATTTAGAGGGGTATCTCTAAAGTTGTGCCTGCTTTTGCTGATGTGGAGGTGAGTAAGATGCTGAGTACATGCCTGGCAAAAATCCACTGCATTTCAGCCACTGATCAAGTGTAAAAGTGTGTCAGCTGCGGCTATGTGATGGGACCACTCACTGAATTTGGCATGGATTTCAAATATGTCCTTTACTTATACATTTAATTTTATTTATCCAATATTTATACCCAACTCGTCCTCACATTTAGAATTAGTACATGACTATGGAAATGAAGTGAACACATAACACTTCTCTAAGAACAAAACAGTCATGCTTGTGGTGCCAGTTTTTGCAGAGAGGAAGAATGAAATGGAGGGACACTGAGGCAAGTAGAAATGACACATTTTTTTAAGAGAGAAGAGAAAGAAAAAAAATCTTCTCCAGGATAAGAGAGTCTTGGAGTCAGGTACTCAAAGAGGGGATCCGGCTCATTTTTCTTGTACTCTCTCAGGACTCTCCCTCTTTGTAACAATCATTGCTTTCTTCCTGCCTGGAAACTGGCACAGAGGCTGTGGTATGATTTAGTTTTTTGTTCTGGAACCACTAGCATCTTTATCAGCAGAAGAGATGCCTGTGTCCAGGACACTGATGGTAGAGGTTCTTGATAGCACAGGAGATTTTAACAGCAAACATTATTTGTCAAGTTAGAAATCAACATATTTCCTCCTCATTTGACATCCAGCATGGTGCCAGCACTGAAAGCCTAACTTCTTCTGTCCAACTTGAAATAGAAAAGCACGTACTTATTTCTAATTATTTAATTCTGTCATTTGGTATAATCTGTTTTTTTCTTGAATAACAGAGAGTTGGCATTTTACAAAGATATTGATTGATTTAAAAACAACATCTACTTCTTACACATCTGGAGGCTCAGTGGTTCAAATTCAAGGGAACAGCATCTTTCAAGGACTGCATTACTTGAACTTTTATGGTAGAAGATAGAAGGGCTACAGAGCATGGGAAAGACACAGAGAGGTGAAGGGTGCCAATCCAATGCCTTTATCATTAATGTTCCCTTGTGAACCTGCCCACACACAAGATAGCAACACTAAATTACTCAGGAGGAGAAATCCCTCACTGTTTCATGGTGGACTGTTTTCAGCCCATGAATTCTGGGTAACTTCAGACCAGATCTTTCCACCATGATCCCCCAAATTTGTGTCCCTCTCTTGCAAATAAAAAACAAAAACAAAAAAAAATTATTCCTTCCTACCATCTGCAAAGCCTTAAATTGCTCCCACACCAAGCCAAAAGTCTAAAGGACAGTAAATTAATGAGATGGATTTTTAGTAGTTAAGACCAAGAGAAATTTGTTCATATTTTTTGTGTATTTTTTCCCATACAGAAAAAATAGAAGGGAAATTGACATTGACTTTTGACTTAAGTAGTAGGTCAACGTCCACATTTGTGCACTTTTTTAAAGTTATAGCAAAGTCAGAATCCAGAAGCATCCCTTCAATCATCTAAGCTTGTGTTTGTGGAAAATAAAAACAACATTATGGTAATGTGAAAAGATTAGTATGGAGCATTCTTAAATGGGAGACTCTTTGGCACAAATGGAGAATGGTGAGACACTTTAGTGGTATGTGGTGGGGCTGTGCATCTGAGAGATCCCAGGACCCCCAAGACAGGATGAGTGACTCTGTCCGAGTACCTGGATGTGGATGGGAGTCAGTGGATATGTTGGGGAGGGAGCAGAGCTGGGCAGAGGAGGTGAGAATTAATGATACTGGGCCTGAAGTAAGGGTAGCGGAAGGTGGAGCTTTTAAGGAGAAAAAGTGCTGGGTAGGCAGGAAGCTAAGTAGGCACTGCAGTCCCAAATGTGCCCCCTTCTGGTTCCATCAGAGGATAAAGTCTTCTCCCTGGTACTACCTAGACACCCAGGCAGAGCTAGGCTTAGGTGATCAGGAATGGCAGTCTTCCCCTGTCTGAGAATCTTTCCCTAAATCTTGTAGAGGACATGAAAGATTGAATATAACTCCAGAATCTTGAGAAATTATTAATTGTGTTAAAGAGCAAAGAAGTGATCAGTTAGATTTTCAGTTCAATGCTGTCATATTTACTTCAGGATAGAGAATAGATTATATGATTAAGTGGAGGGGATTCTGGAAGAAATTTTAGAAGAAATCTACTCAGAGACATTCCAAAGTATGAGCAGGCTTACTGTCATGGCATGCTTATTTATTTGCCCTACCAGATTTGGTCTTAAATTTCATAAATCAGGGCCTGGATTGGTGGGTCAGCTGTTTAAGCACTTGCCTGGCATGCTTGAAGTCCCAGATTCATAACCCAGCACAATATATACAAGTAAGAGTCCTAAAAACATTGGCCAAAGTAACAAAGTTCATTTTCTGTTATTATCTCTTTTACTGTCTCCTTATGTCTCTCTTTTTAAAAAAAATCATATATCATATTTATTCCTATGTTATTATATAAAACTGAAATTGTCCCATCTTTTCAATATAGCTAAATTCAGTGAAGAAAAAAATCCACATACTATATTTTGTTCATTTTCATATTGAATAATTTTCCTCCCTTCATTACTTTTGTGAACTTGGAGAAAAAACTTGATGTTTGGTTGTTTTATATTTTTAATGGGAACTGAAATCAGACTTCCTTACTTAAAATTATTGCATAAATTCTTTGTAGTTAGATTATCATCCAGAATTTTTTAATCCCACTTTGGCAATTGTCTATATGTAATATAGCTTTGAAAATTGTACAAATGTAATATAGGTGATAGCATTAAAATACTACTGTTCTTAAATAGTTGAACAGAAATTACAGATACTATTTTGACTCCTACCAGTATTATAGGTATTAATTCTAAAGGAGAAAACATGATTAATCTGGCAGTAATGTCTGCAATTTCATAACCCACAATGGACTTATAATGCCTAATATAGCTTCAATCAACTCATTACATGTATTTCTAAATAAATTTTTAAAATAACTGAAATTATCCCATAGACTACCATAACTTTTTGGCCTGAATATTTTTCTATCCAGCTCACATAAGGTTTACTAACAGAGTATGTCAATGGCCAAAAATATTCATAAACTATGTTGCTATAACAAATTTCACATGCTCAAATATGGTTGAATTTTACATAATAAAGTATATTAATGATTATATGACATTACTTAAAGCTCTATTTCCATGCGTACCTACTAATTTTTCTTGGTTTTTTTTTCTGGTTTATGTTTCAGGTGCACTCGTGAAGGATCATGGTATGTCATACTTAGGAACTACTTAAGTGAATTTGTCACTATTTTCCTGTTTAATGAGAGAAGGACAGTGAGAGAGAGAACGAGAGGATCAATTTTATTAGTTTTTTTATGACTTCTATAGCTCTAACAGTTCGTTGTGTGCATAGATAGGGTGTTGGGGTTCAAACCAGTGCCCTCACACATGCCATGCAGGAGCCATAACTGGTGAGCCACAGCTCCAGCCCCTATCACTATGTTTCAAGAAGATAAATCTGCTTATATGTTTCTGAAAATTGTATTATAATTTGACCATGGTTCAAGAATGGTTGTGCAACTACTAAATCAATGAAAGTCTTTGAAGTATGCATGTACTACTCAAAATATAAACTTTAATATATAAGATTTTCACATATCAGTAATATATGTATAACTTACATATATATACACACATACCTATGCATATATGTTTATATATACACGTGTGTGTGTGTGTATACACACATGTAACATCCTAGTCAAGGATTCCTTCCAATGAGACACTGTAACATTATTTTGATCTTCAAACTCCCCCTTCCACTTCCACATACAGGTTACCACTATGTAGAGACATAAATCAAACCTTGTCATAGATCAAAACAAATGACAGAATAAGCTCTATCAATTGCATGTAATGGGCAGGCTCCATTTCACACAGTAGGACCACTGAAAATCTGAGCCCCACTAGAGGAGATGGGCCACTAGTTCCCATAATGAAGTGATCCTGCCTGTTCCTAGGTCTTCCCAAACTTCAAAACATAAAAGAAGCTGCTTCAGATTGGGAGGGCTGTGTTGCTGGGTAAGGAACCTGCTACCTGGGCTTGTGATGACCTCTAGACTTTCTCAAATGAGTGTCGCTCCATTTGTAAACACACAGAGACTTTCAGGTCAAACCAAAAATCAGAACAGCATGTTTGGAAACCCTAAGGTGGAGCCATTCTCTGGGTCACATTAGACATGAGGCAAGATTTCTCTAGTTTTGCTAGGAGGCATTTATAAGTGCATTTGCAAAGTAGTCCCTGCTTTTCCTGATATGGAGGTGATTAAGATGCCGAATACATGCCTGGCAAAATCATCCTCTATAATGTCAGCTACTAATCAAGTGTAAAAGTGTTTCAAGTGGGCTTATATAGTAACCGCTCATTGCATTCGGAGTGGATTTCAGATATATTCTTTACCTTTAACCTTTATTTATTTATATTCCAATATTTATGTTCAAATCATTATTGCAGTGCAGACTTCATACTTTGTTGTACTAAAGTTAAATGTAAATAATATTTTAAAATAAAGTGCACAAATGACTCTTCTCTAAGAAAAATCAGTCCTAAATGTGATGCTGCTTTTGGTGGAGATGAAGAATGAAACAGAGGGACAGTGAAGCATGCAAAACAGATATATTTTATTTAAGAAAGGATATTAATCTCCATGAATATGCATGTTTTCTGTTATGATTTTTACTGTCGATTTCTAGGGTCATGTCATTGTGGTCTGATAGGATACACTGAGTAATATCTACTTTTTTGTATTTGCTGAGATTATCTTTATGAACTATAATATGATCTATTTTGGAAAAGGATTCCTATACTTCAGAGAAGAAGATGTATTCTGCTAACTTGGAATGGAATATTCTATATATGCCTATTAAGTCCATTTGACTTATGGAGTTATTTAGGCTGGTGATTTCTTTTTTGATTTTTTGTTTTGATGATCTGTGTAATGGTGACAGAGGAGTGTTGAAGTCTCCCAGTATTATTGTGTTGAGGTTCACTAGTGGTTTGATGTCACGAAGTTATTTATTCACATAGTTGGGTGCACTGTTGTTTGGAGAGTAAATATTAACTATGATTATTTCTTCCTGTTGTAGGGTTCCTTTTAGTACTAAGCAGTGGCCTTCTTTATCTCTTCTGATTGATTTATGTTTGAAATCTACTTTATCGTATATTAGTATTGCAACCCCAGCTTGCTTTCTTGGACCATATGCATAGCATATGCATAGCATTCATGGAGATGGAATAATATCCCATTAAATGAAGAATAGATCCAAGAAAACATGAGAGAAGAAATCCAAAAATTCTTAGAAGAGAATGAAAATGAGGACCCAACATATTGAAACAGCATGAAAGCATTCCTAAGGGGAAAATTTATAGCACTGAGTGCCCACATTAAAAATTAAGAGAGATCCCAAATAAATAAACTTATACTCCACCTCAAAGCTCTTCAAAAGGAAGAACAATCTAACCCCAAAGCCAGCAGAAGACAGGAAATAAACAAGATCAGAGCTGAAATCAATGAAATTGAGAAATAAAAAAAAACAATAAAAAGAATTGATGAAACAAAGACCTGGTACTTTGAAAAAATAAGCAAGTTAGATGAAAAAAATGTTTATTTGTATTTTTTATATTTTTAACATGATTTGAAATAGGACTGTCCTCTTTGAAATTATATCGTGAGTTCTTCTAAGTTCCGATATCTTCCAGAAATTTTTCATTCTCTTTGGCACCTTTCTTTATATAATGCAGCTTTGAAAATGGTATCTATGTCATATAGGCTATATGAAGCAACAAAATATGAATGCTATTAAATGGCTGAAAATAGAATACAGATATGTTTTTAGTACAGTATGAATCACAGGTATTAATTGTGAAGGAGGAAACATGATTCTGTCTGCCACCAACATTTGTGATTCTATAAAATATGTTTTACAGAAGTCATCTATTGTGAAAAATACTCAAAACCTATTTAGCTACAATGAAATTCATATTATCTAAGCTTATGAATTTCATAACATATTGTGAAGTAAGGATTATAAACATTATTTGCAGTTCTATTTCAATGTTTAACCACTAATTTGTTTTTTTTTTTTGCTTTTTTTTGTTTTTTTTTTTTTGCTTATGATATTTCAGATGCACTCGTGAAGGATCATGGTATGTCTTTCAAGGGCATTTCTTAAGAGAATTTATGATTCCTTTTTTAGGAAGATATATATGTTTATATATGTTGATATGTTTCTGGATATGATAATTTTATAATTTCCAAAGAAATGGTTATGGAATGGGTAACTATGAATATATTCCTGAAATTATAAACTTTAAAATTACATATATACATATATTATATATATTCTGATAAGATTTTCATATGTCAGAAAAATATATATATATATGTAGTTTCTGCATCCAAAATTCCTTCACAGGAGTCATTGTAACATTATTTTATGTTCAACATGCACCTTCCACTTCAAAAAAAATGTTAACACCACATAGAGAGAAATAAATGTCTCCTTGTCATTGATCAAACCAAAGGAAAGAACAGGCTCCTTCAATTGCATACACTGGCCCTACTCATTTTCACACAGTAGGACCACAAAGACTCTTAGCTCTACTAGAGGTGATGAAATGATCCTGCCTGTTCCCAGGGCCTCCCAAATATCAAAATGTAACAAAAACAAGCTTCTGCAGCATGGGAGGACTAGGTTGCTGCCACATACCTACTTAAGATTTGTGCTCCCTGCCCTTGTGAGGGACTCTTGACTTTCCAAATGGGTGTCTCTCCATACGCTAAACACAAGAGACCTTTGTGTAAAAGCAGAGAAGCAAGAACAGCTTGTGTGGAAACTGAAAGATTCATGCACTGAATTGTCACCATAGAGATGAGGTGAAAAAAAAATACTCAATATACAGGGCTGGAGCAGTGGCTCAGCAGTAGAGAGCTTGCCTGTCAGGTGCAAGGACCTGGATTCAAACCCCAGCACCTACACTGCTAAGTGTCAGAAAAACAGTAACTAGATGAAAAAAAAATTGATTCTTTTTCTTTCTCTTTCTTTAAAAAAATAATTCAACAAAGGAAAAAAAACAAGTTTAAAATATCTTAATGTAGATGTTAACATTAAAATGTTCTTGAATAATATTTAATTAAGGTTGTGACCATTGCAAAATCAATGTAGCTGGCAAAATAATGAATTTTCCCATAAAATTTTGTAAGTGAATATTAAATAAGTACATGTTTTCCCCTGAAAAAAAAAAGAGATGAGGTGAAATTCCTCAAGTCTTACCAGAAGGCACTTAGAAGGGTATTTCTAAAGCTGTGCCTGCAATTACAGATATGGAGTGGAAAATATGCACTCCATTTCAGCTACTGATCAAGTGTAAAAGCGTGACAAGTGTGGATACATGAAAAAACCCTCTTGAACTTGTCATGAATTTCAAATATGTCATTATTGAAACTTTTAATTTTATTTATACAATATTTATACTCCACTCATTCTCAAACTTCGAAATTAATACTTGGTAAACAAAAATGTATGTTTTTTTTCAAAATCAAAATGAACAAATGGCTCTTCTGTAAGTAAAATAGCATTCATAATTAAGATGCCAGTTATTGTGGTGTCAAACAATGACATGGAGGGACACTGAGGCAAGCACAGATGACTAATTTTATTTAAGGCATGTCAGAAAGAAAAATGCTTCTGTAGGATACATGAGTCTTGGAGCTGAGCACTCAAAGAGGGGATCCAGCTTGTGTTTCTTATGCTCTCTCAGGACTCTCCCTCTTTGTACAATCATTACCTTCCTCCCTCATGCCTGGAAACTGCCACACAAGGTGTGGTGTGATCTGGTCTTTTGTTCTGGACCCACTAGCATCTTTATCAACAGAAGAGATGCCTGTGTCCAGAATAACTTTTTAGCAGAGGTCCTTGTTAGCACAGGAGGTTTTAACACCAGACTGTATTTGCATAGTTTGAAAAATGACCATCAACCAATTTTTCCTCACCTACACTCACCTTTCTGCCATCAGAAATGCTGAAGTCTTCTATCTCAGTTGAAATAGAATAGCACATACTTATTTCAAACTATTTACTTCAGTCATATTGTATGAATTTGTTTTTTGCTCCTGAAATGGAACATCAGAGTAGGCATTTTATAAATACCTTCATTTATTTGAAGTCAACATCTGCTTCTTACATTTCTGGAAGCTAGGTAGTCCAAACTCAAAGAACAGCATCTTGCAAGAACCATCTTGCTTTAGATTTTATGGTAGACGCTAGATCTATGGAGCATGTGGAAGACATAGAAAGGCGAAGATGCCAAACTCATACCACTCTCAGAAATGTTCCTTTGTTAACGTACCTGCACAAAGGATAGCAGCACTAAATCATCCAGGAGGACAGCTCTCCCACTGTTACATTGTGGACTGTTTCCACACATGAATTCTGCGGGACCTTCAGACCAGATCCTTCCACCCTGATCACCCACATGTGTGTCTCTTCCCTTGTAAAAATGCATTTGCTGCATCCTAACTATCACAATTCCTTAAATTACTCCTGCACGAAAACAAAAATTTAAAGAACAGAAATGTTATGAGATGGATTCTTCAGTGCTTAAGATCAAGCGGAAACTAGTTAAAATTGTTTGTGTGTTTTTGAAACAAACAGAAATCATAGGAGGTAACTTTATATTGACCTTTGACATAGGCAGAAGGTGAACAACCACACTTGGGTGTTTCTTTCTTTCTTTCTTTTTAATGTTATAGCAATTCAAATCCACAGTCATTCCTTCTATCCACTAAAGTTGTATTTGTGAACTATAAAAACAATATTGTGGTAATGTAAAAAGGTTAGTATGGAGTATTCTTGATACAGAAACTATTTGGCATGAATAGAGAAAGGTGGTGCACTTCAGTGGTAGGTAGTGGGACTGTGCATCTGAGAGCTACAAGTGCCCCCTGAGTCAGGATGAGTGACTCCTCCCACAGAAGCTGGATCAGAGCCCATGGATATTTTGGGCTGGAAGCAGTCTTGGACTGAGGAGCTCAGAAGATATTTCCTTTGGGGCTGAGGCAGGAGTAGTGCAGGGTGGGTCTTTGGAGGAGGAGAAGATGCTAGGTAGGCAGGGACCTGAGTAGGCACTGCAGTGCAGAATGTGACCCCTCCTGGTTCCATCAAAAGAGAAAGTCCTCTGCCTACGGACTACCTACTAAGGACACCCAGGCAGAGCTAGGCCTTGGTAATCAGGCATGACAGTTCTCTCCAGTCTGAGAATCTTTCTCTCAAAGTTGTGCAGAAAATGAAAGGATGAACATAGGTCTAGAATCTTGAGATATTACAGAAGTGATAGGTTAGATTGTCAGTTCAAAGGTGTCATATTTACTTCAAGGTAGAGAATGGATTTTATGGTTAGGTGGAAGGAACTCTGAAAGAAAGTTTAGAAGATATCTACTCAGAGACACTCCAAAGTATGAACAGCCTAACAGTTACGATATGCTTAATTATTTGCCATTCTGGGTTTGGGCCTACATTTCATAAATCAGGGCCTGAATCAGTGATTCAGCTCTTTTAGCAATTGCCTGGCATGCTTCAATTCCCAAATGCAGCACCCAGCACCACATATATAAGTGTTCTAAAAACAAAGACCAGATGAAAAATAAGTTCATCCTCTACTATTCTCTCTCTTACTGCCTCTGTTTCTCTTTTAAAATACTTTAAAAATTATATTTATACCTTAGTCATTATATAAATCTTAGTGTGTCTCATTTATTCAATACAGCTATATTAGTAAAGAAAAAATATTCTATATACTGTATTTGGTTCATTTTATTATTGATTAATTTGTTCTTTTGTTCATTATATATGATCAAGTTGGAGAATTAGCATGTTGGTTTGGATATTACTCATTTTAATGGAGACTGAAATCAAACTAACCTAATTAAAATTACATCATGATTTTTTTGTGTGTGAAAATCTTCTTGGGATTTTCAATGGTACTTGTGCGCTTTTCTATATAATTTATCTGTGGTGAACATATCTAGCTTATAGATTATCCTCATCACTAAAATATCACTGTTTTTAAATAGCTGAAAACAAATTTTAGATACTATTTTGACTGGATCCATAATCATAGGTGTTATGTCTCAATGAGAACACCTGATTACATCTGGCATCAATAACTGTGATTCCATAAAACACAATTAATTAATAAAGCATCATGCAACTCATTGTGAGAAATTTAAATAAATTAAAAAATTAGCTTAAATAATCCCATAGATTGAAATGGCATGTAAGTTTGAATACTATCCTATCATGCTCATGTAGATTTAAGTGACAGAACTGGTCTTGGCCCACAATATGCATACCCTGTATAGCTGCAAGATTTCCCATGACCAAAGATGTTTAAATTTTATGTTGTCATATACACAAAGGATTATAAAATATTAGTTGATGTTCTATTTCTATCATTACCACTAATATGTTGTTTTCTTGCTTGATTTCTTTTCAGGTTCACTCATGAAGGATCATGGTATGTTTTAATTATGTATTTCCTAAATGAATGTATCACTTTTTTAGAAGATAAATCTATTTATTTATTCCTGAAAAGTGTAATTTCACTATTGTCCAAGAAATCATTATGCAAGTGCTAAATTTATGAAGTATACATGTACTTCTCAAAATACAACCATCAACATTTAAGATTTTCACATATCAGTACATATATATGTATAAATATGCATAAATATATATTACCTAGTGAAGGATTCCTTCCCATGAATCATTGTAACATTATATTGATCTCCAAAGTCCTCCTTCCACTTCCAAACACAGGGTACCACTGCATAGAGACAGAAATCAAATTGTCCTTTCCATTGATCAAACCAAGGGACACAATGGCCACCTCAATTGCTTGGACTGGGCCTGTTCCATTTCACATAGTAGGACTGCTGAGACTCTCAGCCCCCTACAGGACTTAGGCCACTGGTTTCCATGGTGACAGGACTGTGACTGTTCCTAGGTGCCCCCAAACTTCAAAACATAACAAAGTAAGCTGCTAAAGCATGGGAGGGCTGTGTTGCCAGCAAAGGAGCCTGCTACCTGGGCTGTGATGACCCCCCGACTTTCCCAAATTGGTGGCTCTCCATGTGTAAACACACAGAATTTTCACTTAAAAGCAAAGACACAAGAACAGATTCCATGAGTTTTTTTTAGAAAGAAAGAGAGAGAGAGACAGAGAAAGAGAATCAATCATCAATCTTTATTGAGTTTTTCACATGGCTTTTGTTGCTCTGACAGTTATGCACGTGGGTGCTGGGGTTTGAACCTGTGTACTTGCACATGCCTGGCCAGCACTGTAACTGCCAAGCCACCATAGCTTCCACGAGTTTTGCCAGGCAGCATTTAGAAGGGCATTTACAAAGTTGTCCCTAATTTTGCAGATAGCTAAATGATTAACATGTTGTATCCAGTCTTGGCATAATCCTCCTCCTATCCTCAGCTTTAACCAAATGTAAAAGTGCTCCAAGTGTGCCTATGCAAAGAAACCTTTCTTTGAAATTGGTATGGATTTCAAATATCCTTTACCTTAAACCTTTATTTATTATTCAAATATTTATACCCAACTCATTCTCACAGTTCAGAATTTATACTTGGTTATATTGAAAAATGAAAATGATTATTAAAAATAATGTGAATACATGTCACTTCACTAAAAAATAAGCAGTGAAACTTGGGAATCCGAATTTAGCAGTCAATGAATGAAACAGAGGGACACTGAGCCAAGCAGATCGCACAGATTTCATTTAATAAAGGATGGAAAGAAAAAACCATCTGGACAAGAAAGTCTTGGGGATGAGCATTCAAACAGAGGGTCTCCTACTTCTTAAAAGTCTCTCAGGATTCTGCCTCTTGAAATAAACATTGCTTCTCCTTTCCCATTCATGGAAACAGGGCACAATAGCTCCAGATGTGATTGAATCTTTTACCGTCGGCCCACTACATCTTTCATCAGCAGAAGAGACACCTGTGTACAGACACCTCTGTTAAAAGAAGGCCTTGTTAACACAGGGAGTTCTAACCATGGCCATTTCTTGCTGTCTTAAAAAATATGTCCATAAGTTGATTTCCTCCTTATGGGCCCCAATCATTCTGCCAACAGTGAATTACTAGCTTCCCTTATTTCACTTGGAAGTAGAAATACACATATTTATTTCAAACTATTTAGCTCCGTCACATTGTATTACTCTGTTTTTACTACTGAAATAGAATACCAGAGAGAAGGCATTTTAAGAATATCTTGATTTTTTTTAAAAGCCAACATCTATTTCTTATACTTCTGGATGCTGAGTGGTTCAAAGCCAAGGGAACTGAATCTTGAGAGGACATCACGCCTCAAGGTTTTATGGTGAAATGTAGAAGGCCCACAGAGAGTTTGGAAGACATAGAGAGGTGAAAGGTTCCAAGGCCATTCTTTTGTCAGGAATGTTCCATGTTATCCAACCCCACACACATGATAATAGCACTAAATCATTCATGAGGATAGCTATCCCACTGCTGAATGCTGAACAATTTTCAGCATATGAAGTTTGGGGACCTTCAGTCAAGGTCTTTCCACCCTGATTCCCCAACTTTGTGACCTTACATTACAAAAATGCATTTTTCTAATCCTAATGTCCACAAAGCCTTAAATTGTTCCAGCCCCAAACCAAAAATATAAAGAGCAGTGTCTTTCTGGCATGGATCTTCACTGGTTAAGATCAGGAGGAAATTTGGTAATATTGTTTGTGTTTTCACACATCCCGAAATAATGCAAGGGAAAATTGGCATTTTTGACTTAGGCAGTTGGTGAACATGCACACTTGTGCTCTTTTTCAATGTTATAGCAAAAACAAAATACACAGGCATTCCTTTAACCACCTAAAATTGTAATTTTGAATTTTAAAACAATGTTGTGATAATGTGAAAAGGTTACTCTGGAGCCTTTTTAGAAATGAAACTTTTCGGCACAAATGGAGAAAGGTGGGATTCTTTTGCGTTGTGTGGTGGGGCTGTGACTCTGAGACTTCCCGGGACCCCTAAGTAAGGATGAGTGACTCTTCCCACAGCAGTAGGTTGGGAGTCCATGGAATGAGGGAGTTGCATAATGAGCAGCCTTTGGCTATGAAGCTGACAAGGCAGTGACTGTGGTGTGGACGCTGGGGTAGTGCAGGGTGTGTCTGTGAAGGAGGAGAAGGAACCTGGGTAGGCAGGCATGTACGTCTATGCTATGTAGGCATGTAACCCAGAGTGTAGCCTCTCGATTTCCATCAGAGGAGACAGTCCTTTGCCCATGGACCAACTTTCATTATATCCAGGCATAGCTAGGACTAGGGATCTAGCAAAGTTAGAGCTTTCCAGTCTGAGAATTTTTACCTAAATGTTTTCCAGGAAATAAAATTCTGAACATTGGTCTTGAATCTTGAGAAATTATTTAATATGTTAAACAGTGAAAGAGTGATAAGTTAGATTGTTCATTTAGAGGGAATCCACTAAGAGGCACTGCACTTCGTAAACAGTCAGCCCATGCTTAATTATTTGCTGTTCAGTATCTGGTCTTAAAATTCTTATCACGGTCTGGATTAGTGGCTCATGTATTGGAATGCTTGCCTTCTATGAGCAAGAACCCTGGTTCAAAACTCAGTACCAAATACAAAAGTAAGTGTCTGAGAAACAAAGGCCAAATGAAAATATAAATAAGTTGATTTCCTCTTTCTCTCTATATGTCTCTTCCATCCTCTCTCTCTTTAAAATAAAAAATACACATATCATATTTGTTACAAAGTCGTTATACAAATCTGAGCATCTTGTGTGTTCAATAAAGCTTGGTACATGAAGGAAAAAATTCCACATGACCTATTTGATTCACTTTAACATTGATCAGTTCATTCCCATATTCATTATTTTTGGTCAAGTTGGACAAAAAACATATTGTTTTGGATTTTTTATATTTTAACATGGTCTGAATAAGTACTGTCCTATCTAAATTATATCATGAGTCCTTTTTAGTTCCAAGATCTTCCAGAATTTTTCATTCTCTTTGGCACCTTTATATAACACAGCTTTTCGAAAATGGTAGCTATGTCAGATAGGCTAAAACAGTTTTAAAATTTTAATGCTTTTAAAATTCTGAAAACAATATAGATACTTTTTATGTAGAAACAGGATCATTGCTATTAATTTTTAAGAATAAAACATGATTCTATCTGCCACCAATATCTGTGATTTCATAAAACTACAGTGGGCTTATTGAGTCTAACAAATTTTCACTGAATTCATTGTGTGAAGTTGCAAATAAATTTAAAATATGCTTAAATTTTCCCATAGGCCTCAGTGGCTTTCTACTTTGAATATTCTTCTACCAAGCTCACTTAAGTTTTACTGACAGAGCTTGTTTATGGCCAAATGGTTCAAAACCTATTTAATTACATCAAATCTCACATGACCAAAGACTATTGAATTTTACAAGGTGCAGTCAAATAAGAATTTTAAAGCATTGCTTGCAGGTCTATTTCTATGCATAACCACTAATTTGTTATATTCTTTCCTTGTATTTCAGATGCACTGGTCAAGAATCACGGTATGACTTTCAAGGGCAGTTCCAAAAAAAAATATGGTTCTTTTTTAGGAAGATATATTTGTTGATATGTTCTAAAAATAATGTTTTCACTATTTCCAAGAAATGGTTATGGGATGAGTAAATTCATGAATTTGGGGAACTATGCATATATTTCTGAAAAGATTACCTTTAATAGTTAAGATTTTTGCATAACAGTAATATATATATATGTATGTATACATACATATAGATATATATGTATGTATACATACATATATATATTACTGTTATATATATATGTATATATATATGTATATATATATATATATACATATATATTATATACAGATTTATAACTGTCAAATACAGGATTCCTTCACAGGAGTCACTATAACATTATATTCATCTTCAAAGGACTTCTTCCACTTCCAAATACACGTTAACACTACATAGATAGAAATCAATGTCCTTGTCATTGATCAAACCATAGGACAGAATGGGCTTCTCCTTCAATTGTGTGCTCCTTTTCACACAGTAGGACCACCAAGATTCTCAGCTCTACTAGAGGTGATGAGCCTCGCCACCCATATTCTGATGTTCCTGCCTGGGCCTAGGGCCTCCCAAAATTCAAAACATATATAAAATAAGGTGCTGCAGCATGGGAGGCCTGTGTTGTGGTCACATTCCTACATAAAGTTTGTGCTCCTTGGGCTTATAATGGCCTCTCAATTTTCCAAATGCATGTCTCTCCATGTGCTAAGCACAAGAGACTGTTGTGTAAGAGCAAAGAAAGAACAGTCTGTGTAGAAACACTTTCATAGGCTTAACCATACCCTGTGTCACCATAGACATGAGGTGACATCCCACCTGTCTTGCTAGGAGGCATTCAGAAGGGTGTTCTTAAGTTGTGCCTGTTTTTGCTGACATGGAGCTGAGCAAGATGCTGAGGACATGCCTAGCAAAATTCCACTCCACTTCACCCACTGATCGAGTGTAAAAGTTTGTCAACTATTGCTATGTGAAGAAACTACTCTTGAATTTGTCAGAAATTTCAGATGTTATTTTTTGATACTTTTAATTTTATTCATTCAATATTTATACCCCACTCATTCTCAAACTTTGGAATTAACACTTGGTTGTATTAAAGAAAAATGCATATGCTTTTTAAAAATAAAGTGAACAAATGACAATTCACTAAGAAAAAACACATAACTGCGATGCCAATTATTGTGGAGTTCAAGAATAACATGTGGGGACCTTGAGGCAAGCAGAAGTAACCAATTTTACTTAAGAGAGGGAAGAAAGAAAAATGCTTGTGCAGAATCTGAGGTTCTCAGATCTGAACAAAGAGGGGATACAGCTCGTTTTTTTTAATATACTCTTTCAAAACTGTCCCTCTTTGTACAATAATTGGCTTCTTCCCACATGCTTGGGAGCTGGCATAGAGTCTGTGTTATGATCTTTTGTTCTGGACCCACTAGCATTTTTATCAGCAGAGGAGATGCCTGTGTCTACAACACCTTTTCAGCAGAGATCCCTGTTAGCATGGGAAGTTGAAACACCAGACATTATTTTCACAGTTTGAATAATAACCATCAGTCAATTTCCTCCCTATGGACACACACCATTCTGCCTACACTCAATTCCTAACTTCTTCTGTCTCAGTTGAAATAGAATAACACATACTTATTTCAAACTATTTCAGTCATATCATATGAATTTGCTTTTTGCTCCTGTAATGGACCATCAGAGTAGGCATCTTATTAATGCCTTGATTTACTTAAAGTCAACATCTACTTCTTACACTTCTGGAGGCTAGATGGTCCATATTCAAACAGTAGCATCTTGCAAGGACGATCTTGCTTCAAATTTTATGGTAGAAGGTGAAAGATCTACAGTGCGTGTGAAAGACATAGACAGGTGAAGGGTGCCAAACTCATGTTACTCTCAGCAATGTTTCTTTGTTAACCAACCCCCACACATGATGACAACACTAAATCATCCAGGGGGACAGCTCTCCCACTGTTGCATGGAGGACTGTTTATACAAATGAATTATGGGGCACCTTCAGAACAGATTTTTCGTATTGGATCTCCCAAATCTGTTTCCTTCACTTGCAAATATGCATTTGTCTCATTCTAATGCTCACAATGCCTTCAATTGCTCCTGAACCAACCAAAAGTTTAAAGAATAGAGTCTTTATGAGATGGATTTTCAGTGGTTAAGCTCAAGAGGAATCTAGTCACTATTATTTGTGTTTTTTTCACATTCAGAAATTACAGGAGGAAAATAAACATTGACTTTTGAGTTAGGAAGTAGGTGAGCTACCATGTGTGTGTGTGTGCATGCATGCTTTAACATTAGAGCAAAGTTCAAATCCACCCGCAATCCTTCATCCACCTAAAGTTCTATTTGGGGAATATAAATAGAACTTTCTTCCAGAATCTAGGTAATGTGAAAAGGTTAGTATGGAGCATTCTTAGAAGGGAGACTATTTGGCATGAATGGAGAAACATGGGACACTTCAGTGGCATGTGGTGGGGCTCCAAGTGCACCTTGAGTCAGGATGAGTGACTCCTCCCACAGAAGCTGGATCAGATCCATGGACTATTTTGGGCTGGAATCAGCCTTGGGCTGAGGATCTGAGAAGGTATTTCCATTGGGGCTGGGGCAGGGGTAGTTCAGAATGGGTCTTTGAAGGAGGGAAGATGCTGGATAGGCAGGGAGCTGAGTAGGCACTGCAGTCCTGAATGTCACCCCTCCTGTTTCTATCAGAGGAGAAAGTCCTCTGCCAAGGTACTTAATACCTACTAAAGACATCCAGGCAGAGCTAGGCCAAGGTGATCAGGAATGTCAGTTCTCTCCAGTCTGAAAATCTTTCCCTCAAAGTTGTCCAAGAAATGAAAGTTAGAATCTTGAGAAATTATTAAATATGTTAAACAACAAAGAAGTGATAGGTTAGATTGTCAGTTCAAAGCTGTCATATATACTTCAGTGTAGATAATAGATTATTTGGTTAAGTGGAAAGGACACTAGAAGAAAGTTTAGAAGAAATCTACTCAGAGACGCTTCAAAATATGAACAGCCTAACAGTTACGACATGCGCAATTATTTTCTATTCTGGGTTTGGTCTTAAATTTCATAAATCAGCTCCTGAATCAGTGGCTTAGCTCTTTTAGTACTTACTTGGCATGCTTCAATTCCTGGGTGCAGCACCCAGCACCATATATACAACTAAGTGTCCTAAAAGCAAAGATCCGATGAAAAAATAAATTTCCTTCTCTATTATTCTCCCTCTGTCTCCATCAGTCACTCTTTCACATACATTTCGAGAATCATATTTATAACTAAGTCATTATATAAATCTTAGTATATGTCATGTGTTTAATAAACTTAGATTTGGTGAATAAAAAAATTCAATATACTATATTTGTTTCATTTTATCTTTAATTTGTTCTACTGCTGACTATTTTTACCAAGTTGGAGAATAATCATGTTGCATTGGATTTTTTTTCATTTTACTGTTATCTGAAATCAGACTAACTACTTAAAATTATATCGTGAACTTTTTAGTGTGAAGATCTTGGAATTTTCAATCCTATTTGTGCACTTTTCTATACAACATAGCTGTAGTCATTGTATCTAAGTTATAGAGATTATAGCTATCTTTAAAAGTTACCATTTTTAAATAGCTTAACACAAATTACAGATACTATTTTGACTATAACCAGAAAAATAGGCATTAAATCTCAAGGAGAATACATGATTTTATCTGGCACCAGTATCTGTGATTCCATAAAACCACAATTGACTTATGGTGTCTAATAAAACTTCATGCAACTCATTGTGAGGAATTCTAAATGACCTAAAAGAACTGCTTAAATTTTTGCATGGACTAAAATTAATTTATGATTGAATAATCTCCTAACATGCACACATATTGCTCAATGACAGAGCTGGTCTTGGCCCAAAGTATTCATAACTTATATAGCTGCATGAAATCTCATATGACAAAGATTATTGAATTTTGTTTGGTGCCATACAACAAGGATGATAAACATTACTCAAATTTCTATTTCTATGATTATCCACTAATATACTGCTTTTGGTTTTTTTGCTTGCTTTTGTTTCAGGATCCCTCATGAAGGATCATGGTATGTTTTATTTATATATTTCCTAAGTTAATTGATCACTATTTTAAAGAATATAAATCTGTTGTTTTATTCATGAAAATTATAATTTTACCATTGTCCAAGAAATTCTTATGCAAGTACTGATTTTATGAAACTATTTGAAGTATGAATGTATTCCTCAAAATGTGATTAATGCTTAAGATTTTCACATATCAGTAAAATATATAAATGTATATTACCTAGAGAAGGCTTCCATCCCATTAGTCACTGTAACATTATATCGAGCTTCAAAGTCATTCTTTCACTTCCAAATGCAGGTCACCACTGCAGAGAGACAGAAATCAAAGTGTCCTTGCCATTAATCAAAACAAAATACACAATAGGAACTTTGAATTGCATGGACTGTGCTTGCTCCACTTCACATTGTAGGATCACAGGGAATCTCAGCCTGTGGAAAAGATGGGCAGCCAGTTTCCAGAATGACAGAATTCTGTCTGTTCCTAGGTCCTCTCAAACCTCAAAACAAAGCAACCAAGCAGCTGCAGCATGGGAGGGCTGTGCTCCTGGCTAAGGGGCCTGCTACCTGGGCTGTGCTGACCTCCCGACTTCCCCGTACCGGTCGTTCTCTATGTGAAAACACACAGAGACTGTCACGTAGAAGCAGAGAAACAAGAACAGCACATGTGGAATCTCTTTAAACGGTTTACCATTTCTTATGTTACCTTATCCATGAGGTGAGATTCCACAAGTTTTGCCAGGCAGCATTTAGAAGGGCATATGCAAAGTTGTCCCTGCTTTTGCTGATTCATGAAGGGCTAAGATGTAGAATTCTATCCCCACATAGTCCTCCTAAAATCAGCTCTGACCAAGTGTAAAAGTGCTTCAAGTGGACCTATGTGAGGAATCCACTCTTTGAATTGGGTATGGGTTTCACATACATCCTTCACCTTAAACCTTTATTTATTTATTTTTCCAATATTTATACCCAACTAATTCTCATAGTTCAGAATTTATACTTGGTTATACTTAAGAAAAATGTAAATGCTTATTAAAATGCAATGAACACATCACTTCACTAAAAAATAAACAGTGAAATTTGTGAATCCGAATTTAGCAGTTAAAGAATGAATCAGAGGGACACTGAGCCAAGCAGGTCACACAGATTGCATTTAAGAAAGGATAGAAAGAAAAAAGCTTCTCCAGGAAAAGAGAGTCTTAGAGCCCGTCCCTCAAAAAGGCCGTCTTTTCCTATTTCTTAAAATCTCTCAGGATTCTCCCTCTTGGAACTGTCATTGCTTTCCATCCCCATGCCTGGGAGCAGGTCACAGAATCTCTGGTCAGATCTAGTCTTTTCCCTGGGCCAACTAGGCCTTTCATCAGCAGAAGATGCCTGTGTCCAGAACACCTTTGCTAACATAGCACCTTCTTAACACAGGAGATGGTAAAAGTGGAAACTTTTTGCCCTCTGAGCAAACAAAGAAAAAAAATGACCATAAGCTGATTTCCTTCTTATGGACCCCCATCATTTTGCCAAACTGAATGCCTAGCTTTCTCTATTTCATTTGGAAGTAGAAAATCACATAATTTTTTCAAACTATTTAGTTCAGTCGTATTGTATTACTCTGTTTTTGCTCCTGAAACAGAATACCAGAAAGAAGGCATTTTAAGAATATCTTGATTTATTTAAAGCCAACATTTATTTCTTATACTTCTTGATGCTGGGTGGTTCAAAGCCAAGGGAACTGCATCTTGAGAGGGCATCATGCCTCAACATTTTATGGTAAAATCTGGAAGGTGCACAGAGCATTTGGAAGACATAGAGAGGTGAAGGGTTCCAAACCCATCCCATTTTCAGGAATGCTCCATGTTATCCAACCCCACACACATGATAATGGCAATGAATCATTCATGAGGACAGTTTTCCCATGCTGCATGGGGGACTATTTCCAGCACATTAAATTTGAGGACCTTCAGTCAAGGTCTTTACACCCTGATCTGCCAAATCTGTGTCTTTCCCTTACAAAAATGTGTTTGTTCCATCCTAATGTCCACAGAGCCTTAAATTGTTCCAGCACCAAACAAAAGGTATAGAGATCAGGATCTTTCTGGCATTGATTTTCATTGGTTAAGATCAGGAGGAAACTCGTTAACATTGACTTTTTTTCACATACTGAAATAATACAAAGGAAATTGACATTTACTTTTGACCTAGGCAGTAGGTGAACATCCACACTTGTGCTCCTTTTGAATGTTATAACAGAGTTAAAATCCACAGGCATCTCTTCAGTCACCTGAAATTTTGTTTGGGGATGACAAATATAATATTATGGTAATCTGAAAAGGTTAGTATGGAGCCTTCTTAGAAGTGAGATGCTTCTGTGGTGAGTGGTGGTGCTTTGCTTCTGACAGCTCCCAGTGGCCCCTGAGTCAGGATGAGTGAAACTTCCCACAGCAGCAGGATGGGAGTCCATGGACCATGTCGTGGAGGGCGTAGTCCAGTGGTATGGAGCTGACAAGGCTGTGACAGTGGCATGGAGGCAGGAGTAAAGTAGGATGGGTCTGTGGAGGAGAAGGGGGCTGGGTATGCAGGCAGCTAAGTAGGTACTGTAGCTTAGAGTGTGCCATCTCTAGTTCCATCAGAGGAAGTGTCTCCTGCCCAGGGACCACATTTTATTTTACACAGGCGTAGCTAGGACTAGGGAGTTAGCAAAGGCAAATCTCTCCAGTCTCAGAATCTTTAGCTAAGTGTTGTCCAGGAAATGAGAGAGAGAACATTGGTCTTGAATCTTAATAAATTATTAAATATGTAAAGCAGCAAAGAGTGATTCATTAGATTATCAGCTTAGAAGGAGTCCAGTGAGAGATACTCCACAGTGTAAATAGTCAGTCCATATTTAATTATTTGCTATACAATGTTTTGTTTTAAAACTCATAAATCCAGGTTTGGAGTGGTGGCTCAGGTGTTAGAGTGGAGTACTAGCTTGGCATGAGCCAGGATACTGGTTCAAACACTGCACCAATTATACAACTGTCAGAGAAACAAAGCCAAATGAAAAAATTTAAAAAAAAAAACCGTACTTTTCTCTTTCTCTCTCTCTCTCTCTTTCCCCACCTCTAAAAAAATCATATATCATATTTATTCTTCAGTCATTATAGAAACCTGAGAGTGATTTGTGTGTTCAATAAAGCTATATGCAAAGACTGAAAACCATTCCATGTGACCTATTTGGTTCATTCTAACATTGATCAGTTTGTTCTTGCATCATTACTGTTGGTCAAGTTGGAGAAAAAAAATGTAGGTTTGGATTTTTAATGTTTTTAATGTAATCTGAAATAGGACTTTCCTGTTTGAAAATATATTATGAGTTATTTTTGAATTCCAATATTTTCCAGAAATTTTATTTTGCCTTGGAACCATTCAATGTCATATAGGCTATAGCCAGCATTAAACTGTTAATACATTTAAATTGCTGAATATATAATACAGGCACTTTTAAATCAAAACCAGAATCATAGTTATTAATTGTCCAGGGTGAAATATGATTCTTTCAGGCACCAATATTTATGATTCCATAAAACCACAATGGATTCATGATGCCTAATAGCTTCACTTTACTCATTGTTTGTGGTTGTAAATGAATTTAAATATTAGCGCAAAATTCCACAGACTACAATGGCTTTTTAGTTTGAATATTATTCTATTAATTCACATAAGTTTTACTAAGAGAGCTCATTTATTGTCAAAATTATTCAAAACCTATTTAGTTATAATAAATCTCATAAGACCAAAGATTATTGAATTTTATAATGTGCAGTAAAATAAGGGTTATAAAACATTACTTGCAGTTCTATTTCCATGCTTAACCAATATTTTTTTTTTTGCTTGTTGTGTTTCAGATGCACTAGTGAAGGACCATGGTATGTCTTTCCAGAGTATTTCCTAAGTGAATTTATCATTCTTTTATAAGAAGATAAATTAGTTGACATGTTTCTGAAAATGATAATTTTACCATTTCCAAAGAAGTGGTTATGGGAGGTGATGAGCGGTGCACCCAGCGCGTAGTGTCCCTGCCTATTCCTAGGTCCTCTGAAACATCAAATGATAACAAAAAGTAAGCTGCTGCAGCATGGGAGGGCTGTGTTGCTGCCACCTCGATATATAACATTTGTGTGACCAGGGCTCATGATGGCCTCTTAGCCCTCCAAATTGGTGTCACCCCATGTGCTAAACACAAAAGAATTTTGTGTGAAAACAAAGAAACAAGAACAGCATGCATGCAAACGCAAAGGTTAACCCACTGCATATGCCACCAGAGACATGAGATGACATTCCACAAGCCTTGCCAGGAGGCATTTAGAAGAGTATTTCTAAAGTTGCGCACGCTTTTGCTTATATGGAGGTGAGTAAGGTGCTGAGTACATGCCGGGCAACAATCCACCCCATGTCAGCCACTGACGAAGTCTAAAAGTGTGTCAAGTGCAGCTGTGTGCAGAAACCACTCATTGAGTTTGGCATGGATTTCAGACATGTCCTTTACTTATACTTTTAATTTTATTTATCCAATATTATACCAGATTCATTCTCAAAGTTCAGAATTAATGATTGGTTATAGAAAATATAAATTGTATATGGATTTTGAAAATAAAATAAACAAATTGCAATTGTCAAAGGAAAAAAAACCACTCATAACTGTGATGCCTGTTGTTGTGGAGTTTAAGAATGACATGTAGGGACACTGAGGCAAGTAGAACTGACATATTTTATTTAAGAGAGGGAAGAAAGTAAAATGTTTGTGCTTGATATGTGAATCTTGGAGATGAGCACTCAAAGACAGATCCAACTCGTTTTTCTTATTCTCTCCCAGGACTCTCCCTCTTTGTACAATCATGGCCTTCTTCCCACATGCTTGAGAGCTGCCACAGAGGCTGTGGTGTGGCCTTGAATTTTGTCCTGAACCCGCTAGAATCTTCATCAGCAGAAGACATGCCTGTGTCCAGAACATCTTTACTAGCAAAGGACCTTGATAGCATAGGATATTGTAACAGCAAACCTTATTTGCACAGCTTGAAAAATGACCATCAACCAATTTCCTCCTTATGGACACCCACCATTCTGGCTACACTGAATGCCTAACTTCTTCTGTCTCACTTGAAGTAGAAAAGCATATATTTATTTCAATCATATTGTATTAATTTGTTTTTGCTCCTGTAAAGGAACTTCAGAAAGTAGGCATTTTATGAATGCCTTGATTTTCTTAAAGCTACGATATACTTCTTATATTTCTGGAAGGTAGGTGGTCCAAATTCAAGGGAACAGCACCTAGCTAGAACCATCTTGCTTCAACTTATATAGTAGGCGGTGGAAGGACTACAGAGCAAGTGGAAGACATAGGGAGGTGAAGGGTGCCAAGCACTTGCCAGCCTTGCTTGAAATTCTGGGTTCATACCCAGCACAATGTACACATCTAAGGGTCCTAAACACAAAGGCCACATGAAAAATAAAATACATTCTTTGCTATTCTCTTTCCCATTGACTCCATCTGTTTCTCTTTTAAAAATATTTCATATATCATATTTATAATTAAGTTATAATATAAACCTTAATGTGTCTCATGTGTTTAATAAAGCTAGATTTGGTGAAGAAAAAATATTCAATATGCTTTGTTTGGTTCATTTTACCATTAATTTTTATGCTCTGTTCATTATTTTTATTAAGTTAGAGAATAAACATACTGGTTTGGATTTTTTATCTTAGTAGAATCTGAATTCAGACTGAACTACTTAAAATTATATCATGAATTTTTTTAGTGTGAAGATTTGTGCACCTTTCTGTATAATATAGCTCTGGTAATTGTATCTAAGATATATAGATTATAATAAGCATTAAAAATGCTGCTGTTTTTAAAAAGTTGAATGCAAAGTATGCATACTATTTTGACTAGAATCAAAATCATAGATATTAAATCTCAAGGAGACTCCATGATTATATCTGGCACCAATATCTGTGATTCCATAAAACTACAATCAACTTATGGAGTCTAATAAGGCTTCACACAAGTCATTAAGTGGAATTCTAAATAAACTAAGAAAATGGCTTAAATTGTCCCTTAGATTTAAATGGTATTTAGGATTGAACATTCTCTCTCATATGATGCTTATGTATAATTTAGTGACAGTCCTGGTGTTAGCCTAAGATATTCATGACCTGTATAGCTACAACAAATCTCATATGACCAAAAAATATTGAATTTTATGTGGTGCCATATAGCAAGGATTATAAAACATTATTTTAAGTTCTGTTTCTATATTTATCCACTAATACTTTGTTTTTTTTTCTTGTTTGTGTTTCAGGTTCACTTGTGAAGGATCATGGTATTCTTTCCTCATATATTTCCTACATGAATTTATCACTATTTATTAAGATGATAAACTGACTTATTTATTCCTGAAAATTATAATTTCACCATTGTCCAAGAAATCATTATGCAAGAGCTGAATTTATGAAACTATTTAATGTATGCATTATTCCTCAAAATATGATCTTCAATTTTTAAAATTTTCACATACCAGTAAAATATGTAAATATGTATCACCTAGTGAAAGATTGCTTCCCTTGAGTCACCATAATATTTATAATAGTCTCCAAAGTCCTCCTTCCAATTCCAAATACAGGGGACCACTGCAGAGAGATAGAAATCAAAGTTTCCTTGACTTTGATCAAACCAAGGACACAATGGCACTCTCAATTGCATGGACTGGGCCTGTTCCATTTCACATAGTAGGACCACAGAGACTCTCAGCCCCCTACAGGACATAGGCCACTGGTTTCCATGGTGACATGACTCGGCCTGTTCCTAGGTGCCCCCAAACCACAAAACATAATAAATTAAGCTGCTGCAGCATGGGAGAGCTATGTTGCCAGCTAAGGAGCCTGCTGCCTGGGCTGAATGGGTCACTCTCCATGTGTAAACACACAGAGACAGTCACATAAAAGCAAAGACACAGAACAGAATGTGTGGAATCTCTTTAAAAGCTTTATGATTGCCTATGTCCCCTTCAGCATGAGGTGAGATTCCTCAAGTTATGCTAGGAGGCATTTAGAAGCACATTTGGAAAGTTTCCACTGCTTTTGGTGATATCTAAGTGACTGATATGTAGTGTCCAGTCTCTTCATAGTCCTCTTCCTAATGTCAGCTTTGACCAAGTGTAAAGGTGCTCCAAGTGTGCCTGTGCAAACAAAACTGCCCTTGAATTTGGTATGGATTTCAGATATATCCTTCACCTTACACCTTTATTTATTTATTATTCAAACATTTATACTCAACTCATTCTCACTGTTCAGAATTCATATTTGGTTATACTGAAAATGTAAATTATTATTGAAATAAAGTGAACACATGTCATTTCTCTACCAAAAAATCAAACTAGTGAATCCAAATTGTCAAGGAGAAACATGATTCTATCTGTCATCAGCATCTGTAGTTCAGTAAAACCACAAAGCAATTATGGTGCTTAATTAACTCATTCTGTGGAATTGTAAATTAATTTAAATATTAGCTTAAAGTTTATCATAGACTACAATGACTTTTTAGTTTGGATATTCTTTTATCAAGTTCACATAAGTTTTACTGACAGGTCTTGTCTATAGTCAAACACATTCAAAATATTCAAAATTTATTTAACTACAATAAATCTCACATGGCCAATGATTATTGAACTTTATAAAGTAAAGTAAATTAAGGATTATAAAACATTACTTACAGTTCTATTTCCATGTTTAAGCACTAATTTGTTATTTTATTTGGCGCTTTTTATTTTTATCCATTTTTTTATTTTTTTATTTTTTTTGCTTGTTGTATTTCAGATGCACTTGTGAAGAATCATGGTATGTGTATGTCTTTCCAAGGCATTTCCCAAGTGAATTTATTAGACCTTTTTAGGAAGATAAATCTGTTGCTATGTTCCTGAAAATGGTGTTTTCACCATTTCCAAAGAAATGGTTATGGGAAGGGTAGTAAATTCATGAACCTTAGTGAAATATGCATATATATTTTCCAGTGCAGGATTCCTTCACAGGAATCATTTTAACATTAATTTAATCATGAAAGTCCTGTATCCAATTCCAAACACACTTTACCATTGCATGTAGAGAATTCAAAATCTCCATGTCATTAATCAAATCAAAGGACAGATTGGTCTTCTTCAATTGCATGCACTGGGCCTGCTCTTTTTCACTTTGTAGGACCACCAAGAGTCTCGGGTCTACTAGAGGTGATGAACAGTGCACCCAGAGTGTAGTGTCCCTGTCTGTTCCTAGGGTCTCTGAAACATCAAAAGATATAAAAAATAAGCTGCGGTAGCAGGGGTGGGCTTTGTTGCTGCCACCTTTCTATATAACGTTTGTGCTCTCTGGTCTTGTGATAGCCTCTCAACTTTTCAAATTGGTGTCTCTCAATGTGCTAAGCATAAAAGACTTGTGTAAAAGCAAAGAAAGAAAAATCGCATGCATTCAAACCCTCACAAAGGTTTACCCACTGCCTATGCCATCATAGACATGAGATGACATTCCCTAAGCCTTGCCAGGAGGAATTTAGAAGGGTATTTTTAAATTTGTGCCTGCTTTTGCTTATTTGGAGGTGAGTAAGGTGCTGTGTACATGCCTGGAAAAAATACACTCCATTTGAGCTACTGATCAAGTATAAAAGTGTTTCAATTGTGGTGATGTGAAGAAACCACTCATTAAATTTGGCATGGATTTCAGATATGTCCTTTACTTATACTTTTAATTCTATTTATCCAATATTATACCAGACTCATTCTCAAAGCTTCAGTTAATACTTGGTTACAGTAAATAAAATTATGTATGCTTTTTAAAAATAAAGTGAACACTTGGAGATACTCTAATTAAAAACCACTCATAATTGTGATGTCAGTAGTTGTGCATTCAAAGAATAACATATAGGGACACTGATGCAAGTACAACTGACCAATTTTATTTAAGAGAGGTAAGAAAGGAAAATGTTTGTGCAGGAAATGAGAATTTTGGACCTGAGCACTAAAAGATGGGATCCAACTTGTTTTTCTTATTCTCTCTCAGGACTATCCCTCTTTGTACAAACAAGCCTTCTTCTAGCATGACTAGGAACTGGCACAGAGGCTGTGGTGTGGCCTTGAATTTTGTCCTGAACCCATTAGCATCTTCAGCAGCAGAAGACATGCCTGTGTCCAGAACATTTTTAATAGCAGAGGACCTTGATAGCATAGGATATTGTAACAGCAAACGTTATTTGTGCAGCATGAAAAATGACAATCAGCCAATTTCCTCCTTATGGACACCCACCAGCCTGGCTACACTGAATGCCTAACTTCTTCTATCTCACTTGAAGTGGAAAAGCATATACTTATTCCCAACTATTTATTTCAATTATATTGTATTAATTTGTTTTTGCTCTTGTAAAGGAACTTCAGAAAGTAGGCATTTTATGAATTCCTTGATTTTCTTAAAGCCATTATTTACTTCTTATACTTCTGGAAGCTAGATGGCCCAAATTCAAGGAAACAGCAGCTTGCCAGGACCATCTTGCTTCAACTATTATGGTAGACGGTGGAAAGTCCACAGAGCATGTGGACAACGTAGACAGGCGAAGAGTGTCAATCTCATGCCTCTATTGGGTATGTGCCCTTCTTAACCAACCCACACTCATGACAACAGCACTAAATCTTCCAGGACAACAGCTCTCCCACTGTTGCATGGTGGTCTGTGTCAACACATGAATTCAAGGGGACCTTCAGACAGATCTTTCCAACCAGATCCCCCAAATTTGTGTCCTTCACTTGCAAAAAAAAAAAAAAAGTTTGTTGTATGCTAAAGTCAACAAAGCCTTAAAATGCTCCTGCACCTAACCAAAGATTTAAAACACAGTCTTTATAAGATGGAGTTTCAATGGTGAAGATCAAGAGGAAACTGGTTATTAATTTTTTTTTCATTTAAAGAAATAATACACAGGAAATTGACATTTACTTTTGACCTAGGCTATGGGTGAAAAAACATAGTTTTTTTTTTTTTTTTAATGCTGCAGCAAATTTCAAGTCCACTGCCATTCTTTCAGTTACCTAATGTTCTATTTGTGGACTATAAAAACACTATTACGGTAATGTGAAAAGGTTAGTATGGAGTATTCTCAGAAGGGATGCTCTTTGGCATGAAAGACGAAAGGTGGCATGCTTCAGTGGTAGTTGGTGTGGCTGTGCATTTGAGAACTCCAAGTGCCTCCTGGGTCAGGATGAGTGACTTCTCCCACATAAGCTGGATTAGAGTCCTTGGACTATTTTGGGCTAGAAGCAGCCTTGGGCTGAGGAGCTGAGAAGATAATTCCTTTGGGGCTGAGGGAGGAGTAGTGCTGGCTGTGTCTTTGAAGCAGGGGAAGATGCTGGGTAGGCAGGAAGCTAAGTAGGCACTGCAGTCCTGAATGTGACCCCTCCTGAATCCATCAAAAGAGAAAGTCCTCTGCCCAGAGATAACCTACTAAGGACATCCAGGCAGTGCTAAGCCTAGGTGATCAGGAATGACAGTTCACTACTCTGAGAGTCTTTCCCTCATTGTTAGTTGTCCAGGAAATGAAAGGCAGAACATAGATCTAGAATCTTGAGAAATTATTAAATATGTTAAGCAGCTAAGCAGTGATAGGTTAGACTGTCAGTTCCAAGATGTCATATAGACCAGTGTAGAGAACGGAGTACATGGTTAGGTAGAAGAAAATCTGGAAGAAAGTTTAGAAGAAATCTATTCAGAGACACCCCAAAGTATAAACAGATTAACAGTCATGGTATGGTTAATTATTTGCCATTCCTGGTTTGTTCTTAAATTTCATAAATCAGGGCCTGGATCCATGGCTTAGCTGTTTAGCACTTGCCTGGCACGCTTGATGTCCCAGTTTCACAATCCAGAACCACCAACACCACTAAGTGTCCTAAAAGCAAAGACCAGACGCAAAAATAAATTTCATTCTCTGTTATACTCTTTCACACTTTCTCTGTCTCTCTTTTTAAATATTTCAAATATCATATTAATAATCAACACTATATAAATCTTAGTGTGTCTTGTGTTCAATAAAGCTAGATACAGTGATGACAAAATTCAACATGCTATATTTGGTTGTTTTGTCTATGATTAATATGCTCTTCTGTTCATAATTTTTAGTCATGTTGGAGAATAAACATGTTGATTAAGTTTTTTTCATTTTATGAAATCCTAAAACAGACTGACAGACTTAAAATTATATCATGAACTTTTTAATGTGAAGATCTTGGAACTGTCAATCCTACTTTTGCACTGTTCTATATAATAGAGCTGTGGTAATTGTGTCTAAGTTATAGGATATAGTCAGCATCAAAATGCTACTGTGTTCCAACAGCATAACACAAATTGAAGATACTATTTTGACTAGAATTAGTATCATAGTTATTAAATCTGAAGGAAAATACATGATTATATCGGGCATCAATATCTATGATTCCATAAAACCACAATTGACTTATTATGTCTAATAAAGCTTCACATAACTCATTGTGTGATTTTCTAAATAAATTTTTAAAATAGCTTAAATTATCCTTTAGAATTAAATGGCACTTAGGATTGAATCCTCTCCTATCATGATCACATATAATTTAGTGACAGTCTTGGTCATGTCCCAAAATATCCATAACCTATATAGCTGCAGCAAATCTCATATAACCAAATATTATTGAATTGTTCTGATGCCATATAGCAAGGATTATAAAACATTACCTGAAGTTCTATTTCTGTGATTATCCATTAATATATTATTTTTTTGTTTGTTTGTGTTTCAGGCTCACTTGTGAATGATCATGGTATGTTTCACTTATACATTCCTAAGTGAATTGATCACTATTTTTAAGAAGATAAATCTGCTGATTTATTCCTGAAACTTATTATTTCACCATTGTCCAATAAATCATTATATAAGTGCTGATTTTATGAAACTATTTGAAGTATGCATGTACTCCTCAAAATATAACCCCTCAAAGTTTAAAATTTTCACATATTAGTAAAATATATAAATGTATATTACTTAGGGAAAGATTCTTTCCCATAAGACACTGTAACATTATATTGATTTTCAAAGTCATTATTCCACTTCCAAATTCAGGTTACCACTGCAGAGAAACAGAAATCAAAGTGTCCTTGCCATTGATCAAACCAAAGGACACAATGGACACTCTCAATTGCATGGACTTGGCCTGTTCCATTTCACACAACAGAACCACAGGGACTCTCAGCCCCCTCCAGGAGATGAACCACTGGTTTCCAGAGTGTCTGAACTCTGCCTGTTCCTAGGTCCTCCCAAGCCTCAGGACATAATAAAATAAGCTGCTCCAGCAGGGGAGTGCTGTGTCATCATAAGCCTGCTACCCGGGCCTATGATAACCTCCCAACTTTCCCAAATGGATGGCTCTCCATGTGTAAACACACAGAGATAGTCATGTAAACACAAAGACACAAGAACGCCATGTGTGGAATCTCTTTCAAAGCTTTACCATTGTCTATGTCCCCTTAGGTATGAGGTGACATTCCACTAGTTTTGTCAGGAGTCATTTAGAAGGGCATTTGTAAAGTCAGCTTTGACCAAGTGTAAAAGTTCTTCAAGTGTGCCTATGCGAAGAAACCACTCCTTGAGTTTGATATGTATTTTGGATATATCCTTCACCTTAAACCATTATTTATTTATAATTCCAATATTTTTAACCAACTCATTCTCACAGTTCAGAATTCATACTTGGTTATAATTAAGAAAAATATAAATGATTTTTAAATATAAAGTGAACATGTCACTTCTCTAAGAAATAAACAAACTTGTGAATCTGAATTTAGCAGTCAAAAAAATGAAATGTAGATACATTTAGACAAGCAGATAATACAGATTTTATTTAAGAATGGATAGAAAGAAAAAGCTTCCCCAGGATAAGAGAGTCATGGATCTGAGTGCTCAGAGTGTCCAATCCTATTTCTTAAATTCTCTCAGGATTCTCCCTCTTGGAATAATCATTACCTTCTCTTCCCCTTCACTTGGAGCAGGAAACAGAATATCTGGTCAGATCTAATCTTTTGTCCTTGGCCCACTAGGCCCTTCATCAGCAGAAGAGATGCCTGTGTCTAGAATATCTTTGTTTGTAGAGGACCTTGTTAACATAGGAGGTTATAACAGTGGAAACTCTTTGACCTTTTAGCAAAAAAAAAAAAAAATCAATGTCCTTAAGTTGATTTCTATCTTATTATCGTATGGACTCCCATTATTTCACCTACGCTGAATGACTAGTTTCTTCTATTTCACTTGAAATTAGAAAAACAATTATTTATTTCAAACTAATTTAGTTCATTGTATTACTGTTTTTTACTCCTAATGTAGAATACGAGAGAGAAGGCATTTTTTTAATTTTTTTATTTTTGAACAACTATACAAGTTTTTAACAAAATAATATAAAATGTGTATATATTCTGGATATTGCAATTACCCCCAGGAGTGCCCCCCAATTACCCTCCCTTATCCCGCCCTTCCCCTTCCCACAATATCTCTAAAAAAAGTATTAGGTTGTAAAACATTACATCTTATCTGGATTTAAAACATGCTAATAGACCACCTTTCTGAATGGCCAGGGTCTAGTCCCCACCTCCACAGATGAGTGGAGACAATCGACCATTAGTTCTCTGGGCTAAGCTGATTTTACTCAGCATGATCTCTTCCATAGCCATCCATTTACCTTCAAAGGCTGCAATATCATTGTTTCTAATTGCTGTGTAAAATTCCATGGTATAAATGTACCACAGTTTTTGGATCCATTCATCCAGTGAGGGACATTTGGGTTGTTTCCATAGCCTAGCAATAGTAAATTGTGCTGCTATGAACATAGATATTGCTGTGTCACTATAATGTGCTGATTCTAAGTCCCCTGGAAAGATACCCAGGAGTGGAATAGCAGGGTCGTATGGTGGACTCATCCCTAGTTTTTTGAGGATTCTCAACACTGCTTTCCAGAGGGGCTGTACCAGTCTGCAGCTCCACCAGCAGTGTGTTAGTGTGCCTATCTCTCCACAGCCCCTCCAGCATCTATTATTGTTTATTTTCTTCATCTTTGCCATTCTGACTGGCGTAAGAGACGGCATTTTACGAATACCTCATTTTTATTTAAAGCCAACATCTACTTCTTACAGTTCTGGAGACTGGGTGGTCCAAAACCAAGGGAAGTGCACCTTACAGGGCGTCATGCCTCAATGTTTTACGGCACAAGTTGGAAGGGCTACAGAGCATGTTGAAGACATAGAGAAGTGAAGGATACCAGTACCATTCCCTTCTCAGGAATGCTCCATGTTACTCCACCCACACACATGATTACAGCACTGAATCGCTCATGAGGATAGCACTTCCACTGTTGCATGCTGGACATTTTTGAGCACATGAACTTTGGGGGATCTTTAGTCAATGTCTTTCAGCCTGATTCCCCAAATTTGTGTCCTCTTCCAAAAACTGTGTTTGTTTCATCTTCATGTCCCCAAAGTACCTAGCCAAAAGTTTAAAGAACAGAGTTTTTCTGAGATGGATTTTCAGTGGTTAAGCTCAGGAGGAATCTTGTTAACTTCATTTGTGTTTTTTTTACAAATGGATAAAATAGAAGAGAAATTGACATTCTTTTTTTTTTTTTTACATAAGTAGAAGGTGATCATCCACACTTATCTCTTCAATAGCAAAGTCAAAATCAACAGGAATTCCTTCAATCACTTAAAATTATATTTGTGGATGATAAAAATAATTATTCTAATGTGAAAAAGTTGGTATGGAGCATTCTTTGAAGGGAGACTGGCCCAGTGGAAAAACATGGGACCCTTCAGTGGTGTGGTGAGGGGCTCTGCCTTGGAGATCTCCCAGTGGCCCTGAGTGAGGATGATTGACTCCTCCCACAGCATCTTACTGGGACTCCGTGGATTGTGTGGAGCAAGCAGCCTTGAGCTGAGAAGCTGAGACTGCAATGCCACTGAGGCAGATGGAGTGCAGGGCATATGTTTGAAAGTTGGACTCAGACAAAATGTTCATAACTTCTTAGCCAGAAAATAAGAGGAATGAACTCTAGCCCAGCTTCCGATAGATTCTTCCTTCTCCTCTGATAGACTGAAGGTGTGAAAAAGCCAGCTTTTCAATTTTTTTTTGCTTATTAATTTGTGGGGTTTGCTTGCTTACTCCCTTGCCTCTGCTTGAGAATAAGAAAGCCTCTTTAAAACGGCCCTGCCGTTTCTGCACTTGCCGAGATCTCCACATCTAGAGGTTCTTCCTAAACCAAACTAATACCCTGGGCTTTAGAATCCTTCCTCAAGGCGTGAACTGGCAAGTGTATCGTCAAGTTATACACCTAGGAATGCTCAAGAAAACCATGCATCTTGCAATGCCCAGGATTTCTTCCAAGTGAGGTCACTGAGAAAGGTTGGCTGGTCCAGGCTGTCCTGCCGCTTTGCACTCCAAGACCCACAGTGCCCAGTCCTCACATGTTCTGGACAAGCTTTTGCAGGAGTATCTAGCAGTGAGCCCCACAGAAAATAGCGGCACTCGGAGCTGGAGCGGTGGCTCAGCAGTTCCAGCACTTGCCTGGCATGTGCGAGTACATGAGTTCAAACCCCAGCACCACATACACAGCAATGTCTCGGAGCAACAAAGCCACATGAAAAACTAAACATAAAAAAGAAAGCAAGAAAATAGCAGAAACTCGAGGGAGGGTAGATACAGACCACGGGGAAATGAGACTCACACGATGTCATCCTGAGGAGCTCATGGTGCTTCACAGTCTTGGGAAACCACCAGGTGATCAAGAGAAGCCTGCTTCAGCAGCTCTTCGTCATCGTCCTCGTTTTCACCTCCCAGCTGACTAATATTTTATGAAGTCAAGGCTTGAAAGATTTGGGTCAAGATTGCTTCTCTAGCAAGTCTTCCTAACTTTGATTTCTGAGAACTTATGTTTGTTATTTAACTTGTTTTCATACAGAACTGTTGACTCAGCAGAAAAGTGAGTACATTTTTCCTTTTTACATTTTGGAGACAACTATACTGCGTAGCAATGATTCATATACCAAAGTTATATTAACAATTGATTTCTATGCAGTCAGTGATTTTAAATAGTACATTTTGTCATTTAGTTATCTGCTGAAGTTATGTTATCATTTATAGCAGTATGAACTGTAGTTACACAAACATTTTAATAGTCAGTTTGAATCATATTATTGTGACTGTCCCAGCATATAAAGTGATGTGATTTTTAAATGCCACGTAAAGTATGTGCATATTCCTTGTTTTTTCTTTGATTTGATAAGACATTGACATCAAAATTTCAATTAGTTTTCACATTGATATTCTTCTATTTTTTTATATTCTTCTAATTAAGCACTCTAATTTTGCAACTTAATATTAATTGAAAAAATAATATTAATTTGCTATATTGTTTGGAAATGCCAGCATATTACTTTTTAAAAAATCTTTGCATTTCCTGTTGATATGTATTAAAAATTTAAAAAGAAAATAACCATAACCAGTAGCACATTTATTCATTTTTAAATGATTTCTTCTACATATTTTTATGTTTTCTAGTCTCATTTAGCTTTTCTATTATTTAGCCTTGTTGAGATGCAATAGACTATAAGATATACATATTCAAGCCACACACGGTTGTCTTTCAATATACACTGTGACTACCAAAATCATTAGCACATTGGTAGCTTGGCTTGCTCTGCTTCCGAGTGTGTGGGGAATGCCTACCATGTGCTGTTTATCAAAACAGAGAGCTGAGTCACCAAACCTCAAATCATATGTTCCAATGAAAGAACATTTTAAATCAGACACCAAAAGCTCTTGAAGAGAATTTTGTTATTATTAGCAGCAGAAAGGAAGTGAGGGATATTGAAAGTAAGAACCAAGTGAGACTCAGAGAATCCTCTCAAGAGAGAATGGTCATCTCCAAGCAGAGAACGACAAAGGAGACAGGGCTGTCTCCAAATTTATTAAGACTTGGTGTTTACTAGGGGATTGAGGCGCTCCTGATGCAAACTTCATCAATCAGGTGTTCAAATCTTTCACATAAAGTGGTGGAGTGTTTGATCTAGTTGGTCCTTTCTAGAACTCTTATGGTGGGCAACCTAACTAGGGGAGATTCATCTACAAGTCAAACCCATATTAATGTGGGCACCAAAGTCTATAATCTATCATATGTTACCTGAGTGTATTTGTGCTACTAAATAAATCTTTCTTCCCAGACAAATGGGCACACCTCTAGCCATAATTCACCACAACCTCAATGAACCCTGTCATGAGTATTCCCATTAATTGTTTTTTGACATGTTTTCCAATTAGCTCCTTTGCTACTGTTTCCTTTTTAGACATTAATTCCTATGACATGTTTTCTTGTCCATGTTGAGAGTAGATTCAAGAACACCCTAAAGTAATTTAAAGAACACTTGTGATCTAGTCAAGCGTTTCACTGCTAATTGCTAGCTAATTCTTACCAGTGATGAAATGTGAATCCTTAAGCTAGTTTAAGATGGAGAGTTTGCGCATAACTGTCACCTATTTTGTCAGCCTTGGGGTGTCACCCAAACCTTTCAGACCCTGAATAGACATGTTTTACTATTCTATTCTATTTAAATGTAAAAAGATTCACAAATATAAGTGTACTTTTCAGCTTGTGTTATGATTTGTTATTCAGCAAACATGAGTTTTTCTCTGTGTCAGACACAACCTAGACCACTACCCATGGTCTCCAGGTCTCTATTCTCAATCAGACACCTAATTCTGGGAGGAATTTTCCGTGGTTAAGAATAGAAGGAAATTTGTTCACGTTGCATTTTTTTGTTTCATATACAGATGAACTAGAAGCAAGCTTTGGTAAGTAATGTTATTTTTTATTTAGTCAGTAGTAGAACATCCACGCTATTACTCAGTGCCAAATAGACAGACATTCCTTCAATCACCTAAAAATAGGATGCTTAAAATATTAGTGTACTAATTTGAAAAGGTCAGTATGGAGCATTCATAGAAAGTGAAATGTTTTGGGCATGAATGAAGAAGTTGGGGACACTTCAGTGGTGTGCTGGGGGGTGTGGTAGTGAATCCCACCAGTGTCCCCTGAGTGAGAAGGAGTGATTCTTTCCACAGCAGCTGGATGGGAGTCAGTGGATCCTGTTGGGGTGGGAAAAGCCATTGCCTAAGGAGCTGAGGAGGCAGTGACAGTGGGGCTAAGGCAGGGGTAGTGCAGGGGGGTCTGTGAAGGAGGGGAAGGCACTGAGCAGGCCATGAGGTGAGCAGGCACTGCAGTCCAGAATGTGCTCCCTCCTGGTTCCATCAGAGGAGGGAGACATCTGCACCATGACTCCCTTCCAGGACACTGAGGCAAAGCTATGCCTAGGTGGCCAATATTGCAGATTTTTTCCCCAGCTTAAGAATCTCTACCTCAATGTTGTCCAAGAAAAAAAAGGTGGAATATTGGTCAAGAAATCTGGGACATTGTTAAATATGTTAAACAGGAAAAGAGTTTTGTGATTAGATTGTCATCTCAAAGTTGTAACATTTATGCAAGAGTGGAGAACAGATATAAGGATAGGTGGGATCAATTTCTGGAAGAAAAGTTAGAGAAATCCAAACATAAAAACTCCACCGAATGAACAGCCTAACAGTATTACCATGCTTAATTATTTTCTTTCAGAATTTCACTTAAAATTCATAAATTGATCTTAAAATCTCATTATTTTGTAAATATAAGGGACGTATCTACTTAATAAAGCTAGTTTCAGTGAAGGGCATAAATTCTGTATGACATCTGTCCTTCAACTTGCTAGGCAATAATATCTGTGAATACTTTTCACTATTAATAACTTGCTTTTGCCTGTTTGTTTTTCAGAAACATTCTGGAGTGTGTATGGTAAGTTTTAGTTAGGCATAGCATACTAAAATTTACACTCTCTTTTAGTTCAATAAATCTGTAAATGATGTCATGAATATGATAATTCCCCCGGAGTCCCGAAAATGGTTACTGGAGGGATAAATTCATGAACCTGAAGGAAATATGCATGTATTCCTGAAAATATACTAGTTTTAATGTTTAAGATGTTAACATATCTGTGAAAAAAATACATATATGATTATCTAGTGCAGGGAGTCTTCCCCCAAGTCACTGTAACTTGAGTTTGTTCTTAAACACCACTTCCAAATGCAGCTTATGACTGCATAGATACAGACAGAATGTGCCCCTGCCATTGTTCATCCCAAAGAGTGGCCTCTGCCTTGGATGAACTGCACCTGCTCCACTGCACAAAGTGGGACCACCAAGACTCACAGCCCCACTAGAAGAGATGTGCCATGGGGTCCCAGAGTGAAGGGGACCTACCTGTGTCTCAGCACCCCAAACTTCCAAACTTATGAAAATATGATGAGGGAGCATGGGAGAGCTGTGTGGGTATGAAGCCCCTGGGTAAAGAGCCTAAACTCTAGGCTTGTGACAGCCTCTTGACTCTCCTAAAAGGGTGACTTTCCATGGGCTCAACATA
>PVKS010006447.1:0-78402 GCA_004027875.1 Aplodontia rufa
AAGAAAAGAAAGAACATACCACCCATTTCTCCTGTAAACACACAGAAAAGACTTGTTCAGCAGCTGAGACTTGAGTGTGCTAACAATTTTTCTCACTTCTTAAACACTGATTTGAGATCAGGACTGTAGTGTTCAACAGCAACTAACCTTACCAAGTAAAGCGGTAGGCAATTCAGCTCTCAGATCCTGCTATTTTTGAGTCGTCAAGTGAAGTGCAGGTGGCAAGAGAATGGCCTCAGCTCCTCACCCCTCCTTACATCCACACCCTTTGTTTTGCACCCTCTACTCTCTCTGAGTTGACTATGTGATTTTGCTGTGGCCCAATGGGATGTTAGCAAATGGGACTGCGCAGAGATTTGAAAAGTGCTTGGACATTTGGGCTTGCTCATTTTTGTTCCTCTGCCTTTGCCATATGAACAAGCCAGGGCTAGCCTGTAGCAGGATGTGACCCGTGGAGTAGGGCTGAGTGACCCCAGCTGTCCCAGCTAAGCTGATACCTAGGTGGCTGATCCCCAGACATGTGAAAGAACTCAGCCAAGAGCAGCAGACCTGGGCACAGGACCCACGGTCAGGACTGGCTTCGTGACTATGTGACCTTTGCAACTGCATAGGCCCCATGCTTAGATTAATACTCTGTGGCTGTCATCTAAAAATTCTTAGTTTTTTGCAAAATGGAAACTCATTTTGATTTTGCACTGGGCTCCATAAAGTGTGTAGCTGATCCTGCCTCCCTCTGAGCACTGACACCCGAATGAGCCTACCTGAGACTCAAGGAACCACTCTCACGAGATCAATACACTCTTATTACTTAAGGGACTGCGTAATGCGGCTGCTTTGAAGCAGTCTAACAATCTACACAGATTGATCAAACCTTTCTTTGCTGGGTGCTTATCTGGTCCTCCATCAGCACTCTCTCAAATACACTTTTAATCTTCATTGTCTCACAAAACAATACTAGATCAAATGAAAAATAGCATTAGATTACATTAAAAATAGCTCCTGTACTTTTGACTTCCGGAATTATCAGAAAAATCAAACATGTCTTTCCCACTTAAATAAGTACCACACAGACGCAAAGAACTGGCTTGAACTTTTGCCAAGAGTGGTTTCAATGAAAGATAAAACAAAATATTGGCTCTGGGCTGGAGCAGTGGCTCAGCAGTTGAAGCACTTGCCTGGCATATGTGAGGACCAGGGTTTGAACCCCAGCACCACATACACAATGAAGTGTTGGAGCACCGAAATCCAGATGAAAAGCTAAATAAATTGATTCTCTCTTCAAAAAAAAAAAAGTTGGCTTTCCCCATATTTGTTTGCCATTTGCATTACACAGCTTGTGACCCTGTTACTGTATTTCCTAATGCATCTGCTTTCCCCTTCAGTTTAGGGCTGGTTGACAATAGTTTGATTTGCATGTGAACTTGCTTTTTTTTTGACATCTCTGCTTTCAAAATAAAATTCATCAATTTCATACTATAAAACATGACTCTACACTTGGTTCAGAAAACATACAGATTGACCATAGCATAATAATTCTACTTGGAAATGACATGAACTCTGTCGCGGGCTCTTGAAGCTATCTGAGGAAGTCCTATAATAGAATCTACATTGGAGACAAGAGGGGGATAAATCTCTTGTTCAATAAAACACAGTTTTCACATATTCGTAGCCACGTTTCCTGTTCACACTTTCCCCTTCAGTTGCTTGGGGGAAATCGTCACCCGCACAGATGCTCTGGTCAAAGGGATCCTGTTCACTAATTATGCTTCTGATTGCACTGCTTGTGCTACTATTTTTATCACTGCCTTTGCACATCAATGAACCACTTTTTAGTCATCAATCTATTCTTGATAATTGGGGCCAAAACAACATAATAGTAACAGAAAAGCAAATTTTACACACGTAAACAATCACACGTAACCGATATAATGAAGATAAACCATATCCTCCTAACAGAATTTTTTCTTTTTCTTTTTTCTTTTTTTGGTACTGGGGATTGAACCCAGGGGTGCTTAACTTCTGAGCCACATCCCCAGCCCTTTTTATATTTTATTTTGAGACAGGGTCTTTCAAAGTTGCTTAGGGTTGCTAAGTTGCTGAGGCTGACTTTGAACTTGTGATCCTCCTGCCTCAGCCTCCTAAATTGTTGGGATTACAGGTGAGCGCCACTGCTCCTGGCTGGCAACTGAAATTTAACTGTGCGCTAACAAAAATCTAACCAACTTGAGACAGACCCATTCTTAAGAACACAACAGGATTTGGTCTGTTTCTACCCTGAAAATGCACAATGTGTGTGTGTGTGTGTGTGTGTGTGTGTGTGTACACACACACATATATATATATATATATAGACATTTATATCTGTAAAGGGGGAAACATAGAAGAGTCAAGAGACTGAGATGTGGGTGATGTGGGGGTGATTCTGGATTAGGATTGGGGCATATCATATTATTACTACATATGCATCTATGATTGTACAAGAATTCCTCAGTAAAATTAAAAAAAACCTTATGAAATACTTAAGTATGTGTTTTTTTCACTGCTAATGCCCCAGAAGCTACCAAATTAGATGATGACTATTTTCTAGACAAATTGATTACATTTTAGAAATGCTGACCTAAAAGAGAAAGTCTGAGGGCTGGTGGTGTTACAGCACTTGCCTAGCAGGTGGAAGGCCCTGGGTTCAATCCCCAGCACCATAAAAGAAAGAGAACAAAAGAAAAGATACATGAAAGGGAAAGTCTAAACTCTTTATTATTAACTATTAATTTTATTAATAACTATCTATTGTTATATAAGCCATTCTACCATTTATTCTTTTATTTTTTTAAGAGGGACAGTGAGTGAGAGAGAAAGAAAGAGAGAGAGAGAGAGAATCAATTTTATTTAGTTTTTCATGTGGCTTTTGATGCTCTGAGAGTTTGTTGAGTACATGGTGCTGGGATTTGAACTCAGGTCTTCATGCATGGTAGGCAAGTACCATAACCACTGAGCCACTGCTTCAGTGCCCATTTATTCCTTTAGTAGAATTATATATACTTTCTATTCACTGAGACTTTACCATGTGATCAGGGACTACCCTAATCACTTGCAATGGATTCTCCTATTTCAAACTCACACTAACCCTAGAAGGTATGAATTTAGAGATAGGGAACCTGAGGCTTGTAGAATTGCTTGCTCAAGGTCAAGGAGCTAGGAAGAGATCTAGTAGGGATCTGATCCTCTTAATAGCCATGACAGCTGGATTCCTGATCTGTGCCTTCCACACACCATACCACTGCAGCTCCCCAGTGAGCTGACCTTCCACCTGTCTGGGTCCATCTTGTTCTTTCGGTCTGGAACATTCTCTGCCACTCTTTCCCTGGTCATCCTATAAACTTCAACTGTCCCTTCATCACCCAGTTTAAGAGCCTTCTCTGAGAAGTCTGTCCTTCCACCTACATCCTGGGATTTTTACCTTATCTGCAATATCAGCCTACATTTTATTTCTTTCTGTTTTCCAGACAAAAAAATGTGAAAACATCTAGAGTGACAGCTGAGTTATTAAGAACTACAATATGACAGAACATGACTTCCTACAATGTATCTGACTACTCCCTGCTCTATCATTAGTTGACCCTACTTATTGACTTAAGCCTCAATGAATAGGCAATTCCTTACCTTCTAATGATATTCTCAGGCGATGGGAGAACGGAATTAATTGTTATTGCATTTATAATAGCAGCTAGTTAACTTCATGAGACAAAGAGAATATATTCTCTGTTTTACTCTCATTTACTCTCTGAAAACAGGACCTCCAATAGCAGGTAGTTTCCAAATTCACTTACTCCAAGAAATGGTTGGGATATCGCTTGTGGCTACTCAGAAAACATGGCAGGGTCAAGGTTGCAAGACTTATCTTCAGGGCTGAAGGTAATTACGAAAGCTATGCATTGATCAGTTCCATTGTTTGAGGAGAAAGTAGGATTTTAGCACAAGGATTTCTAAATTCACTTGAAAACTCACTTGAGCCTGTTCCCCCACAAGTATGTGTGTTTCTGGCTCATATATCATTAGTAGTACAGTCATATTCAGTATATTACAAACTCATTCGTGAGATGGAAACTAAAAAGAATGTTGGAGGGAACCAATATAAATATTAATTCCATTACCTTCCTTCCTTACCCCAAGAAATCATCCATGCAACTGCTGGAATATATTTATACCTCTTGTCTTTACAGTGCTCTCTAGGCAAGCCATTTAGCCACTTGGGCCTCAGTTGCTTCATCAGTAAAAAGGAAATTAGAATTATATCAAACAAAGTTGTTCAACATGTTTTTGTTTGCTTTTGTTTTGTTTTGTGATACAGAATATAGAACCTAGGAGTGCTCTACCACTAAGCCATATTCCTAGCCCTTTTTATTTTGAGACAGGATCTCACTAAGTTGCTGAGGCTGGCCTCAAGCTTGCTATCCTTCTGCCTCAGCCTCCCAGTAGCTGGAATTATAGGCATGTGCCACCACTCCCAACTAAGTTATTCAATATTTATTCAAAGTTATTGTAGCCTACTGGGACTACAGTAATATTTAGGACATGGGACATAAGGCCTGGTGAAACACCTGTCTTAGTGGCTGGGACAAAGTGCTCAGTGAACACAAAGCAGCTCCATCACAGTCTTTAAAAACGCAGGCAAAATCAGATGCCTTCAGCACACCTCCAAAACTGTCCAGAGGATACCATGTCCTCTTCATCTGTGGACATGAATAATTCATCTTCCCAAAAGGCATAGCTGAAGAAAAGAGGAGAGGCCATGTAGCACAGTGAGGGACAAATGGTGGACGGGCATCCTGAGTGCAGACCCTGGCTCTACCACTTATTAGACTCGTGACCCTGGATCCGTTCTTTCCTCTCCCCTGCCTTAGTTTCTACATCTGCGTGCTGGGCATAATGTTAGCATCAGCTTCACGGGAGTGTTAGGAGGACTACATGAGCTTTTAGCTACAACATGCAGGACACATAAGAATTAGTGTGTAAGTTTGTTATATAAATACAGTTGTTTCTTGGTGTCGGGGCTGGGGATTGGCTCCAGACCCCTCCACTCTTCCCACTCAGGGTACAAAATCCACGGATGCTCAAGGCCCTCACATAAAATGGCACACCACTTGCACGTGGACTACAAATACCCTCCCATCAACTTCAGATCATCTCTAGGTTATTTATGAAACCTAATGCGATGTAAATGCTATGTAAATAGTGGTTATCCCGTAATGTTTGGAGAATAATGATTAGAAAAAAGTCTAATCAGGGTAGATGCAATTTTTTTCACATATATATATATATATTCAAATATGGAAACTAAAGATACTGAGGACCAACTGCATTAAAATTAATAAAAGACGTGTTATTTCTTAATCACACTAGCCATTAAGATGATTAAACTGGGGCTGGAGCCATGGCTCAGTGGTTGGAGTGCTTGCCCGGCATATGCAAGGACCTGGGTTCAAACCCCAGCACCACATACACAACTAAGTGTTGGAGAAACAAAGGCCAGATGGAAAAATAAAGTTGATTCTCTCTCTCACTCTTGCCCTCTCTCTTAAAAAAAAGATTGAACTATCTTTACTTGCCTTCCTTTTATCTTTTGATTCCATTCTCACTAATGATCTTTTTCCATGTGTGTGTGTGTGTGTGTGTGTGTGTGTGTGTGTTTCTAACAGAATGAGCTGATTAGCCAGCACAAATAACCAGGTTCTATAGAAATATGTATTTTTCACTCACAATTAAGTCATGACAATTTGATTTATATCTGTGTCTGGTGATGAGTTAATATGAATTCATACTGTAGACCTTTAAGGGACACTGACACAGTCTAATTTGAGGGTATCTGAAGCTGAGCACCATATTCTAAGCCATGGTAACCTCAGTTGGTGTCAGCAGACTTCCAGGTTCAATCACTCATAAATACTTTTATGCATTTCTCTGTCTTTTACTGATTAATTTTCCAGATTAATAAGAAGGGACAATAAGACTCCTAGCCTTCTGACTTTTTTCTTAACTTTAATGTACATAAACTTTTTTTGCACAAAATTTTCAACTCAACGAATTGCTACAAATGTATAAACTTGTGTAACCATGGCCATATGAAGATATGAAACAGTATCAATGCCAGGTACTGTGGTGCGCACCTGAAATCCCAGCCACTCCAGAGGCTGAGGCAGGATTGCAAGTTCAAAGCCTCAGACTCAGAAACTTGGTGAGACCCTGTCTCAAAATAAAACTATGAAAAGGGCAGGGGATGTGGCTCAGTGGTTAAGCACTCCTGGATTTAATCTCTGGTACCAAAAGCAAAACAAACAAATACACAACAACAACAACAACAAAAAAAAACCCAACCACCACCACCACCACCACCACCATCAGTATTAGAACCCTTAACGCCTCCTTCCTGCCCCTTCTGGTCAGTACCCCCCAAATAAACGGCTCTTCTGATTTCAGTTACGATAGAGTTGCTTTTTCCCAGCCTGGACTTCACAAAAGCAGGCTTATGCACAGTGTGCTACACACTCGTCCCTGTTCGGCTTCTCTCGTTCTCGCACATCTGTGAGACTTTTCCCTGCAGCTGCATATGCAACTACAGTAGCAGACTGTTCTCTTTCTCTGCAATGCAGTATTCCCTTTACGACTTCCATCTCTTCAAAATTTCTAAAATTTCAAAAACCAATGTGAAGGGCTGGAGAGGTGGCTCAGCGGTAGAGTGCATGCATGAGGCCCTGCATTCAATCCCCAGCACAGCCAATAAAACAAAACAAAACAGAAACCAATGTGAAGGCACGGAAGAATGTGTAAGTATGATTTCATTTTTGCAAAAAATTTTACAAAGGCAATCTGAGTGTTTGTTTCACAAGTGTATATATCACATTCATAATTTGTGCATTTTCTGTGCATGCTACACTTGAATAAATTTTTGCTAAAAGATACACCATTCTAAATTATTTCAGATTTATTTCCCATTAAGAATATAAAAGTTGAATAGATTTTACACACATACACACACACACACACACACACACCTGTTTGAAAGGCAAGAAGCTGTGGAGTCAAGGTCAGGGACAGAAAGGAAGTCCACAGAGGGAAGCTAGGCATTTGGCAGACTTTTCCCTTCCAGGTGAAGGATGTGGCAAAAGCTTTGAGCAAATTCATAAGATTGGTAGAGAGCAGCGGCAAGTGGAAGTCAGGGCCCTGGTCAAGACTCCAGTCTTTTGGTCAGGCTTTGAAAGGCCTACAGATCAAGCACAGAATGAAACAGAAAACAGGGCATCTCTCACAAGTACAGAAACCTGACTTTGAGTACTATCAGTCTCTCACTAGATTTCGATACATAGGGGTTCTTAATCTATGTTCTTGGGTTAACTCAGGGGTTCATAAATTTGGGTGAGAAAAAAACTACAGCTTTGGGCTATAGATATAGCTCAGTGGTAGAGCTCTTGCCTAATATACATTAGGGATTGGGTTTAATCCCCTGCACCACAAAATAATAATAATAAAAAATTATACCGCTAACCACATAACCTCTCATAAAATGTATTATTTCCTTCAGTTGTGAAAGTTGGCAACACATCACAGTAGTATCAGCAGTACTGTGACTTATCACTGATAGAAATCACAAATATTTTCATATCATATTGCAATATCATTTATAGGGATTCAAAAATATAGTAGTATTAGACCTGTTATGAGATTTTGTAATTTAACACATGCATAAGGAAGCACATGTATTTGTATATCACTGATTTTTAAAAAATATTTTGATGAGTGTATTTCAGTATAATTTGTTTTCATTATGCATTTATATAGTTTGTGCTAAGAAGGGATATACAGATTTAACAAGACTAAGTAATTCATAGCATAAAAAGATAAATCCACCATTAAAGTCACAGATTTTAGCACATTTCTATTACTAATAAAACAGACAAAAAAAGAAGAAATATAGAAGACTTGCATAATATGAATAAAAATTTGTCCTAACATGTATACAACTTAGTATCCCAAAACTGAAGAATATATATCCAGGGTCAAAAAGAAGTCAACAGATCTCCAAGGGTGAAATCATACAGATAAATTCTATGACTATAATCAAATTAGGTTATAAATTAATAAGAAAAACAGGAGTATCCTACTTTGTTTTAGGAGTTAAGTGGCACATTTTATACTTTCTACTGGAAATTATAAATATTCTAAAACAAATGGCAACATAAACATCATATGCCAAACTAAGGGACTCAGTTAAAACCATTCTTAGAAAGAAATTTATACCTCTAAGTTCATAGAGTAGGAAAGAAAACCTGAAAGAATTACTACTCTAAGCATCCTTATCAAGAGGGTTTTTTGTTGTTGGTTGTGGTGGTTTTTTTTTTTTTTCTGTACCGGGGATTGAATTCTGTGACATTTAACCACTGAGCCACATCCATAACCGTTTTTAATTTTTTTTTAAAAAGAGAGAGGGACAGTGAGAGAGAGAGAGAGAGAGAGAGAAAGAGAGAATCAGTTTTATTTATTTTTTCATGTGGCTTTCGTTGCTCCGACACTTCGTTGTGAATGTGGTGCTGGGGTTTGAACCCGAATCCTTGTGTACCAGGCAGGTGCCATAACCACTGAGCCACTGCTCCAGCCCACATTTTTAAAGTTTTTATTTTGAGCAAGGGTCACGCTAAGTTGCTGAGGCTGGCTTTGAATTTGCCATATTCCTGCCTCAGCCTCCCTAGTCACTGGGTTTATACACGTGCGCCACCATGCCTGGCTCTATCAAAAGCTTTTTAAAAATAATAATAAATTTTTTAAAACTAGAAGGAAGCAAATAATTGAGCTAAGAAATTAATAAAACAGAAAGCACCCCGGTATTGTGGCACATGCCTGTAATCCCAGCAGTTCAGGAGGCTGAGGCAGGATGATGGTAAACTTAGCAAGGCTCTAAGCAACTTAGCAAGACCTTGGATCAAAATCAAAAATAAAAAGGGTTGGGGACATGGCTCAGTGGTTAAGTGCCCCTGGGTTCAATCGCTGGTTTAAAAAAATAATGAAAGAAAGCAAATGTATAACATATAATAAAGAGGATTAACCAACATAAGAGTTGGTTCTTATTGAAAAAACTTAGAATAGATAAATCCCTGGTAAAAACTGATCAAGAAAAAAAATCAGGATAGGTAAAAGGGACATCAGTACAAAGCCAACAGATATTTAAAAATAAGATTCTATGAGTAACTTTTTAAAAATTAAATTTGAAAATTTAGATGTAATGGGCAAATACCTTGGCGGGTGGGTGGAGAACTTATCAAATGCTACATATACAAAACCAGGAGAAAATCTTTATATTTATTAAAGAGAATAAATGCATATTAACAATTTTTCCATGAAGAAAACTTATCCTTAGATAGCCTCACCAGTGAATTCCATTTAACATTCAAAGAAGATATTATGCCAATTTTACACAAACTCTTTTTCATGGAAATAATAAAACAATAACAAAACACTTCCTCATTTTTATGACTATAGCCCAAGCTTATTACCAAAATCTGATAAGATCATTATAGAAAAGTAAAGTTCCAGCAATATTTATCTCATGAACAAAGAGGTAAAAAATCACAAATACATATAAACCAACTTAAATCTAGATGTATAATATAAAATATAAGCTAATTTAAATCTAGTTCTATGAAAAGGATGCAGCATCTTCATGGTTAAATTGGAATTATTTCAAGAAAGCAAGACTGGTTTTACATTTGAAAGTTAAACAATCGTCCTAAAATTCATCATCCTAAAAGAATTAGGTAGAAAAATCATTTCAGTATCTCAGAAAAACCCCACAGAAATGGTATTTGGTAAAATTCACAATTATATAAAAAAAAGCAAAACCAAACTCTGAGCAAAGGAGAAATTTAGAGGAATTTTCTTAATCTGACAAAAAAAAAAAACTAAACTGTAAAAATCCCTTTTGGCAAACATGTTACCTAATTGTGTAATGTCAAAATCATTTCCTTTGAGATCAGAATGAGACAGAGGGATAATTGTTTTATGATTTCTATCATATTGTTTTAGAAGCCTTAGCTGGTATGATGAAGCAAGGAAAAAGAAATTAAAGATGTAAGGACTGGAAAGTCACAAAAGCAACTTGCTGGAAAGAAATTCAACTTTTTCTTATAAAGTTGTGTTCTCTCTCTCTCTCTCTCTCTCTATATATATATATATATATATATATATATATAAAATTTTTTTTGGTACTGGGAATTGAACCCAGAGGCACTTAATCACTGAGCCACATCCCCACATCCCCAATTCTTTTTATATTTTATTTTGAGACAGCATCTTGCTAAGTTGCTGAGTCAAGCTTTGAACTTTCAATCCTCCTGCCTCAGCCTCCAGAGCTGCTGGGATTACAGGAGTGTGACACAAGGCATGTGCCACTGTGCCTGGCCATACTCTATGATCCAGCACTTACACTTCTACACATATAGCCTGGAGAAATCTGTGCCTCAGTACAGGACAAGACATGCTCAAGAATGTTCACAGTAGCACTATTCATCATACCTGGAAAAAAATTTCAAATGCCAATCAAGAACAGAATGGACTAAACTGAGGAACGTGCGCATCGTGGATTACTATATAACCATGTACGCAAACACGGATGAACCTCAAAAACAAAGAGTGAGCATGTTTGCTTTATGATACTCTAATTAGAAGAATAAAGTAGTGAGCTAAATAAGTCAAAGAAGAATATCTATGGTCTGATTATACCTACATCTCAAATGGTTGGAAAGAGTTAAAGAGTATACTGCTTAAAATACACATGTATGTGATAAAATTATAAAGAAGGCAGAAAATTATTATTGCAAAAGTTAAAACAGAGATGGCCTCTAGGGAGGGTGAAGAGAGATGCTAGTGGAAGACTTCAAATGTACTGGGTGGTATTAACAAGGGCCTTTTGATTCTTCCGGCTTTACATATATACTTTGCACATATTTTATGAATGGTATATCTTTTTTTTTTTTGGTACCAGGAATTGAATCCAGGGGTACTTAACCACAAAGATCTATCTGGAGCCACCCTTTTCCCCTTTTAAAAATTTTTTCAGGGCTGGAGCGGTGGCTCAGCGGTTTCGGCGCTTGCCTGGCAAGCACGAGGACCCGAGTTCAAACCCCAGCACCACGTACACAACTGAGTGTTGGAGCAACTAAGGCCACGTGAAGAACTCAATAAAGTTGTTTCTCTCTTTCTCTGTCTCTCTCACTGTCCTTCTCTCTTAAAAAAAAAAAAAATTTTTTTTCAGACAGACAGGGTCTCATTAAGTCGCTTAGGGTCAATGTATCTCATTTTAAATGTTTTTCCAAAAGCAATTCCTTTTAGATCTAATTACCAGTTAACAGAAAATACAAACGACAGATGAATGGGGTTTTCTTTTTTGTTTGTTTTTTTAGGGGTGAGGACCAAACTCGGGGCCTTGTGCACGCTAGGCAGGCGCTCTGCCACTGAGCTAAATCCCCAACCCACAGATGAATGTTTTAAATGATACCTTTTCTATTAACTCCTAAATCTAATTCATCAGCAGGACTTTTTGTTTTGACCTCTTAACCATTTTTCTGATCTGTATGTTTCCTTTCCATCTCCATGACAACTATACTTAACTGGTTCCTGTTTATTTCCCCAAAAAAGCCACATACTACTTTGTCTCAGGGTCTTTGAACGTGCTGTTGCCTTGGCTAGAATACTTAAGTACACTGAGTTGCTTCCAAATTTCATTAAGAGTAAGCGTCTTAAAAGCCTACCAGGATTCCAGGATATTCCCAAATAATCCTGTGAGACAAGAAGGCACTGATTCGTATCCAAAGCAAATGCTCAGCAGACCTTCTCTTGTTCTAAGTCTGCTACATGACCAGCCAGGGACAAGTACATCTCTAATCATAAAACTGGCTCCAAATTTCCTATTGGCTTTCAGTTCCTGCCAATATTACAGGGAGACAGAGTTCAGCTTATCTTTTGAATTTACGTAGTCACTCTGAGAAAAAATAGAATGTTTTGTAGCTTTACCCAACAATAGGTATATTTCTCGGTGAATGAATATGGGCTTGACTATGTAACTGGTCTCAGTTGATGGGGCACTAGCAACACAATGCAAATCAGTACCTGAAAAGGTTTCCTCTCTCTTGCTGCTTTTGAAACCCAGTTGTCTTCTGAAGGAGACTGGACTAGTCCACTAGATATGGAGATTCATGGCCTGCTCAATTTTAATTGCCCCTGCCAAACATCAGACACCTGTGCAAGACCATCTAAGAACAACCAGCTTTCAACCAATCCACCGACTGACTAGCTTGACCTATGAATCCAGGCAAGAATGGACTGCCCAGATGATCCCAGTAGCAATTGCCAACTTGCAGAATAAGGAGCCATATAGGAATGTTGCTTTACGCCTCTGCCTTTGAGGTGGTTTACAATGTAACACAAATAGACACACTTTTTTTTTCTCTGTACCAGGGATTGAACCCAGGGGCACTTAACCACTGAGCCATATCCCCAGCCCCCCCCCCCTTGTTTTAATTTGAGACAGGGCCTTGCTAAGCTTCTGAGGTTGGCTTTGAACTTGTGATCCTCCTGCCTCAGATTCTGGAGCTGCTGAGATTACAGGCATGCACCACCATAGACACAATTCTTGAGGAATTCTTTTCATATCATATTGCAAACTAAATCCTGCTGCTTCTCTGTTTAAAATGCTTTTGTTGATTCTGGAATGAAACCTAAGTCACTGGACAAGGCCTACAGAGCAACCTGGGTAGCCTGCCTGGCCCCACTTGGCACCCCTGATCAGTCCACTAGATTTACTGCTCAAGACATCTAGTCTAGAGGCCTGCACCCATGCTCTTCCCTCAGTCTGGAAAGTTCTTTCTGATTCTTCATTTGATTATCTCTTACTGCTCTCTCAAATCCCAACTAAAAAATTATATCATCAGAGAGGTCTTCCTTTTCCAACTCCTGTGGTCTCTCCCTCAACTGAAGTATGCCTTCAGTTACACATTCTCCTGGTACCTTCTTAGAAAATACTTTAATTTGAAACAATATGTTGTCTCATGTGATAGTTTTTAATAGTTGTCACTCCCAATTGATTATAAATGCCACCAGAACAGGTGTCTCTTTTGTTCAGCTGTGCCATATAGGAACTGCTGGATGGCTACTTGGTGGGTGGGGGTGGGGGGAGATTATCATGGTGGTTAACTGTGTAGACTCTGGAGAGAAATGGGCTCAAATCCTAGCTTTGTCCCTTAGTATCTGAGTGACCTTAGGCAAGTGAGCTAACTGTTTTGCCTTGTTTGCCCATCTCTAAAGCTAGACTAAAAATAGCACCCTCTGCTTGAGTTGCGGGATTGTGCTGTAGGGTTGTTAACCATCTACTGCTGAACAGATGTTGGCATGCCTGAAGCATCTGGCGCAGCCCTCTTGCCCTGCTCCTGTGGTTACTGATATCGCCATGACTGAATCTGCACTCAGCTTGCCCGAGGCGAGTTTCTGAGCCTATGCGGTGCCTTATTCTGCCAAAGAGTGGCTTCCATCTCTGAGCCAGTAGGTGAGATGCCTTGTGGCACCTGAGCGAGCCCCTGAGCATCGAGTACTGGATCAGGCCTTTTTTTCCTGCGTGTTCTATCACTGGAAGACATCCTGGCTGAGCTGGCATCTGGAGCCAATAGACAGCCTCTCAAGAAACAGTCCTGATGGCCAAAAGAACTGTATCCGTGTTTCTTAACGCCTTTGTGCACACGGTACCAATGACAGGAAGTGGCCGATCTACCATGGTCTTAGCAAAGAAAAAAAATTTCGAAGGGACAGTTAGTAGGTTCATCAAGCCCTATGACGGATGAAGCTGGTCCTTTTCCTTTTTAGACAGAAACAATATAAAATATTGGTCTCCAAAAAATAATAATTTTAGAAAGCGAGGTGAGACGAACTCCTAAGCAAAACGGTGGGAGAGACAGCGAGTGAGGGGCGAGCGAAACGGGAAAACAAGAGGGGGCGGAGAGGGAGGAGGTGAGAGTTAGACTCCGAGGAGGCAGATAGCCAGAGGAGAAATTGGGCAAGACAAGACGGAGGCAGATTCTCTTTCCTTCCATCCACCCGGGCAGGATCGGGCAGGATCGGGCAGATCGCGCAGCGCTGCGCGGCTCCCCCAGACGGCTGCGCCTTGGGCAGGGCCCGAGAGCTGCAGCGCCCCAGCGCCGGTCGGCGCATTCCTCGCAACGTGCCCACTGAGGGTGCCCTGTGCATGTTAATGAGGCAGTTGAGGACAGCTTCATAGACAATTGCTCAAAGTGTTCAGCAACTTACCAGGCTGGGAGTCTGTGGGCTGCAAAATGATGGGGCACGGCTCCTGGGGGGGCCCAGTAGAGGGGCCTGGTCTCCAGGTACCCGGCGCTCACAGGTTAGTGGCTGCAAGGCGACGGGTTTTCCATTCGGTCAGGCACCAACCCAAAGGTAGGGAGAGCCAGACCAAAAGGCAAAGGAGAGGAGGGGAACCTGCTTGTGTTTTTGTATTTAAATTGTTTTTGAGCCCACGTAGCCCTGGGAGTCACATGCTGCCTCCAACATCACCGGAACCATCACATGATACAGGTCCCCCATCATGTGATGAGACAAATCTGCCTAACTTCAGCCCCCCAACCCCCACCTCCTGCTCATCGACTGACAGATAAAGTGCTTCTGGAGGTGCCCCCGCTCAAAAAAAAAAAAAAATCAGTGACAGAGGGAGGGATGCAGATGGAGAATCTTCAGAGTCCCCGCGACGCTAAGATCTTGATGAATAGTTAATACGCCTTTCTCTCTCCTAAGCTACTGCGATTTGGAGCCCTGCCAGCCTCATTTGAATCCTAGCCTTTGTGAATAACTCAAGTGTCGCCACCGTTTCTCCAGCAATTGCAGCGTTTGAGCTCACACCATCCTGCCTCGTTCTGGAGAGCCCAAATGGGCTGTCACCCCTCCCCATGGCGTGGCGCCTCTTGGCAGGGCAGTGGGAGGATGGCGGGAGGTGGGGAGAATGTTCCAGCTAGACCTTCTAGTCCTCTCTCTACCCCTCAGCTGCAGCAGGAGTCAGGTGGGGCGGGTCTGGCTTTCTGATTAGACTGTCTCCTTTTTACTTGGTGATCTCCTCCTACCTTTGCGGTTTGCAGAGATCTCTCTCACATCTCTACGTTTCTCCTTTAATCAGGATACAATTAAATAGATGTGGCTTAAAAATCTGCTGGACGTGTTTTCTCCTGCTGCAGTGACCTCTTTTGCTCATTTATGCGCGCGGTCTTTTATTGAACATTTTTGTGGCGTACCTATTATACTGCAGGTCTAGTGCTAGGCACGAAAAAGCTGAGAGGCAGGGAAGAGATGCTACAGGAGCGCATAAAGCAAGGTCTCTGCCTTGAGGTGCGTCTTTTCTGTTAAAGGCAAAGGGGTGCAAATAGATGGGGCAGATGCAAATTTCAGAATACCACAAACTCAGGTATGCAAAAACATACTCCTCTGTTTGTTCATACCCAAACTTCACCTCCATTCTGCTCAATATAGGGAACTTAATACAATCACCTCCAAACAAACCTGGAAGATTTTTTTTTGCTTCAGATTTACATTAAGCCAAATTAGGGATTTTTCTCAAGTCTCCCATCTCCCTAGGATTGATAGTAAGCTCTGATGTTCAAACACTGAACAAGTAAACATTGTGTGGAATGCTTTCCTTTGGAGATAGTGTGATTTGCTGGCACTTTGAAGTTTAGGGCTTGTTTGAGCAAAGGAGGACTGTATTTAAGACCAGTTGGGCAGCAGTGTAAAGTGCCCCAGAGAGGAAGTAGCCTGTTCCAAACCAGAAGTTTTGTTCTATAAGGTTCTATCCAAATAAGAGCAGAGAGGTAGCAGACATAGCTGGCGGCATGTCCCCTGCTGAGTTCAACATGGATATGATAGCTTAAAATTTCCTATGGGGCAGAAAAGTTCAGGATAAAAATTAGGTCTGGAGAAACAGAGAACTTAGTTTTACACACCAGAGTTTGTGTGACTATGAAGTTTGCATTTGTTACCTACCCCAGAAAATGCGCACCTCAAAGACAGGGATCTTGCTGTATGCACATTTCTTATTGATAATGCATGTTCTTTCCACAGAACCCCATTATTGTTCCAACAGCCCCAGAGTTGACTCCCTTCTCCCCATTATGTGACAATGAAGTTAAAAAAAAAAATCATTGACATCCTGGGGATGGCAGAATGGAAGGACAGGGGAAAAAAAAAACCAGGTTCTTGACGGAACTGAGTTCGCAAATTGGCCCCGGGACTGTCTATCTTAGAAAAATCAAGGATTTTTCTGATTTAAACCATCAAGTATTTTATGATGTATGGCTGGAACACATCCTAATTGAAACAGCATCTATGAGATTTCTAGTTGCCTCCTGATCATCTGTGGCCTTTGAAGCAGAGCATCAGTGAAACTGCGGAGGGGCAAGTCAGATGACAGTAGATTAAGAAGTAAATGGAAAACTTCTTTTTCTCACAATATGGAGGACCAAATATGGAGGCTCAAATTGTCATAAATTCGGAATAAATATAAAACATTCTTCTAAGTGCATAACTGACTTCTTTTCAAAAGAAGAAAAGCCAGAAAGTCAGAAAGAGCTGAGTACATGAGTTAACTGTCCACCTGTAGACTGAGTACTTAGGAACATGGCAGACTTGGGAGAAATGGTTGTAACTCCAAGCAGATATGTATTGTGTTGTATTGTATTGGAGAGCTGAAACTTAAACATCAATTAAAGAACACTTAAAGTTGTATATCCTTTGTGAAAAGATGTGATAGCCAATTTTATGTATCAACTTGACTAGCAATGGGGTGCCCAATTATTTCAAGGTATGTCAATAAGGGTGTTTCTGGTTAAGATTTATTTTAATTAATTTTTATTATTTTTAAAGACACAGAGAGAGAAAGAGCCAATTTTTTTTATCTGATTTTTGTTTTTCCACTATTAGTTGTGTTATGTGTTGCTGGGGTTTAAACCCGGATCCTCACGCATGGCTGGCAAGTGCTCTACTGCTAAATCAACTCTCCTGCTCAATTTTTTTTTTTTTGTACCAGGGATTGAACCCAGGGATGTTTATCCACTGAGCCTCATACGCGGCCCATTTTATACTTTGAAACAGGGTCCCACTAAGTTGCTTATGGCCTCGCTGAGTTGCTGAGGCTGGCTTTGAACTTGCAACACTCATGTGTCAGCCTTCTGAGTTGCTGGGATTACAGGTATGCTCCACACCAGGTTCTCCAGCCCTATTTAATTAATTTTAAATTGGTGTGTTATAATTTTACATAATACGGGGATATATTATGACATGTTTATACATGAACATAACATAATTTGAATAATTTCATTTAATTGGAGGTCTTGGTAAAGTACTTGCCCTCCCTAATGTAGGTGGACTTCATTCAATCCTTGGAGGGCTTGAATAGAACAAGAGGTGGAGGTAGGAGGAATTTTTCCCTTTTGCTGAACCGGGACATCTCATCTCTTCTCCTCCAGCCTTCAGAATGGGGTTTATACTATTGCCTCCCTGGTTCTTAGGTGTTCAAACAGACTGAATCACACCACTAGTTTACCTGGATCTCCAGCTTACAGACCGTAGACCATGGGACTTCTCAGCTTCTATAACTGCATGAACTAATTCCACATAATAAATCTACCTATCTTTGCTACCGAGTCAGTTTCTTCGGAGAACCCTAACTAATACACAGTGGAACAGGAAAAAAAAAGCCCATTTTTAAGCCCAGAGAAACACAGAAGTTTGTGTATGTTGACCTCAATTCTGGGTCAAGGAAAAAACTTCTTTCATGATATGTCAATTAATAACCAAGGCCTGTTCCCAAGTGGCTTTGATGTTTCAACATTCACTACTTTTATAACCCAGTAATACCCCAAATAAGAAATAACACAAAAGAGCCTCCGAGAGGCAAACTCAAACTGATCTTGAGGTGAGTTCACTACACCCAGGTTTCATAGAATTCCCACGGATCAAGTGTCCATAGCAGATGAGTTTATAATCCAAAATTATAAAACATCATAAATTATAATATGGTAGTAGACTGAGGAAAGAGCAGGATTAGACTTCTATAAATATGTAACAGAACAACTGAACAGAGAGTATTAAAAAAAACTTTATGCCTAATTTTTAAAAATGGGGCAATGTTTGATTCCAAATAAGATGGAAAAAAGAGGAAGTGGATATATCCTGCCGGAAACACCCAAAAGAAAAAAGAAGAGAAAAAAATATATAAAATAAGTTTTTGAGAGACAGGACATGAGACAATAGAGGACAGCAATCTTTGAGGAATGAAAATAAACGAAGCGGGCTCTACAATTGCCCCACATTACTGTCTAGAGAAACTTTCCAAGCTGCAGCGTGGAGAGGTGGAACTCAGACCAGGATAGGCAGTTCCCCTAAGTTGAGCAGACGGAACTCTAGAGAATTCAAAACATACAAAATCTGTAGGGCAGAACAGTGGAGAGAGATATGCACAGACTGGAGTCCACAGATTTGCAGAGGGCAGCCCTCAACATGGATCACCATTCCACACACGATGGTGTGAAACTACCTATGACAATGGAAAGACCTACCCAAAAGGATTAGGGGGCACACAGTACCAGAAAGTTCCTGCCCACTACCATTCAACAGAAGACAGTAATTCACAGAATGCCAGGTAGAATCTGCAGAAATGGTTTTTTTTGTTTGTTTGGTTTTTTTTTTTTTTTTTTTTTTTTGCCTCAGCAGTGGGACTAAATTAGGCCCAGACTAAATACAACTCTGGTCCAGCCAAACAAGCTTTAAAAGCAAAACTTAAAAGGATCAAAGGGTTTCCAAGTCACTTAACTGCATTTCATATTAAAGTTCAATGCTATTTAAAGAATGAAAAAACATGCTGCAAAGTAAAATTCACAGTATCTGCCATCCAACCTCAAATGTTACCATACATATAAAGGATCAGAAAAATATAACTCACAAGGGGTGAAATTAATTGAAATTGACCTAGAAATGACACATGGTAGAATCAGTAGATAAAGAAATTAAAATAGTTATGATATACCTATTCTATAGGTATAAGAGGTGCCAGGAAAGATGAAGACGTAACAAAAACCAAAAGCAAACGCTAGATATGAAAGCTATGACAGAGATGAAAATTACACTGCATAGGACTAAAAGCAGATTAGATTTACAAAATGGAATTTAGTGAATTTGAATATGTAGCAATAGAAATAACCCAACATGAAACACATAAAGGGGAGAAAAAAAGGTTGAAAAAAGAAATGAACAGAGTGGTCAATGGGACAAATTCAAGTGGCCTAATGTGCATGTAACTGGAGACCCTGAAAGGAGGGGAATGGAGAAAATATTTTAACAAATAGTGCCTGAAATTTTTCCAAGTACATCAAAACTATACACATATAGACCCACAAAGCTTAGCAAAAACAAGTACATGAAACTTAACAAAAACTAAATCAAAGACTATCTAAACCAAACTGCCTAAAACAAACGCCAAAGAGAAAATAAGCGTTCAGAGGTCAAGTCACACTCTCTGGGCTTGCTATAGTAAAAAAGATAATATCAAGTGTTGGTAAGGAAGTGGAGAAACTGGAAGCCTCAAAACTGCTGGCGAGAATGCAGAACTGCTCTGAAAAATAGCCTGGCAGCTCCTCAGAACTACACATAAAATTAAAATTGGCCCAGCAATTCCAAAGGTATTCACTGAAGAGAAATGAAAACATATTCACACAAGAACACATGTGTGAGTGTCCACAGCAGCATTATTTCCAATGGCCAAAAGTGTAACAACTCAAATGTTCATCAGATAATGTATGGATAAGCACAATGTGACATATATACACAATGCAATATGATTCAGACATAAAAAGAAATTAAAAACTCTTATATGTTACAACATGAATGAATTTGAAAACAATGTGGTAAATGAAAGAAGCCAATCTCCAAAAATGTTTATGTCATATAAATACCTTTATATGAAATCGTCAGAGAGGCAAATCTGTGAGACAGAAAGTAAATGAGGGGTTTCCTAGGGCTCAGAAGGGAGGAGGAGACTGGAGGAGAGGGACAGCTAGCAAGAGGGTGTGGATTTCTTTTGGGGGTGATGTACAGAAATCAATGAAGTACAAAAATGAAAAAAAGAGGTTAGTATCAATGGAACTCAAAGCTGGTATTTTCATCAAAAAAATTCATAAGCCTCTAGCTATACTGATCAGGAAAAAAAAGGAGACAAAAATTAGCCATATCAGGAATGAGATAGATGACGTTACTCCAGATTCTATAGCTATTAAAAAGGAGAGACAGAGGGGCTGGAGGGGTGGCTCAGCGATTACGGCGCTTGCCTGGCATGCGCGAGTACTCAGGTCCAAACCCCAGCACCATGTATACAACTAAGTGTCAGAGCAGCAAACTCAATAAAATTGATTCTGTGTCTCTCTCTCACACTGTTCCTCTCTCTCTCAAAAAAAAAAAAAAGATACACAGAGAATACAGTATTATGAGTAACTTTATGCTAATAAATTGACAACTCAGAAGAGATAAGACAAATTCCTAGAATAGCAGAAACACTAAATCTCACTTAAGAATTAACACACAACCTGCATAGGTTGCTATTATTTTAAATGGGTATTGAAATGAGGGGTGCTTTGCCACTATACCCCAGTCCTTTTTATTTTTTATTTTGACACAGAGTCTAAGTTGTGCAGGTTGGCCCTGAACTTGTGATCCTCCTGCCTTAGCCTCCCCAGTAGCTGGGATTACAGGTGTGCGCCACCACACCCAGTTTCAATAGTTTACTTCTATTTAGGAAATCAAAAGTATACCTAAAATAATCTCTCAAATCTCTCTCTCTTTTTTTTTTTTTTTTTGGTTGTTGTACTGGGGATTGAACCCATGCATGCCAGGCAAGTGCTCTACCACTGAGCCACATCCCCAGCCCACCTAAAATCTTTTCAACAAAGAAAACTCCAGAGACAAATGACTTCACAGTGGCATTTGACCAAATTCTTAAGAAATAATTCCAATTCCACACAAGCTCTTCCAGAAAACTAAAGAAGGCAGAATATTTCTTGACTTATTGAGGTCAGTATTACTGACACAAAATTCAGATGAAGACAGTCCAAGGAATGTAACTACATATTAATATCCCCATTGAACTTTGAAAAAAATCATTAACGCAATTGTAGCAAATTAAATTTAACAGTACATGAAGAGGCTAACACATAATGGCCAAGTGGGATTTATCCCCAGCAAAGAGGGTTAGTTTTACATTCAGTTAATATAATCTATGCAATAACAAACTAGAAAAGACTATGTGACTATTTCAACACACACTGAAACTTTTTTTTTGTAAGAACCAAAATCCATTTCTTATAATAAGTCTCAGCAAACTAGAAGTAGAAGGGAACTTCCTTAATCTGATACAGGACATTCACTTAAAAACATTTACACTAACAGCACATGAATGGTTCAAGACTGAACACTTTTTTCCTCAGGCCAGGAACTTGGTGAGGACACCTGCTCTCTCCATTGCTGCTCAACACAGCAGGTCCTAGCTAGGAACCTCAAGGAAAGGAAAAAGCAACCACAACAAATAAAAGGCGTGCAGATCAGAAAGGGAAAATTAAAACTGTCTTTATTTGTAAGTAACACGATAATTTAAACAGAAAGTCCTGGGGGGAAAAGATACTGGAGTTAATGAGTTAGGCAAGGTTTCAGGATACAGGAGCAATTTCTAGATGCATTGTGTTTGCCCGAGCTAGTGACAATGGGAAACAAATGTTAAGAAATACTACTTGGAATGGAAAACTTGAACACAAATTTGATAAAAAATAAAATGTCTGTGACTTTTGCTCTGAAAACTATAGAACACCGTTGAGAGATTAAGGGATATCAACATAAGCGGAAATATATATGGGTTTGTGGGTTGGAAAACTCGGTTATTAAGATGTCAGTTCTCCCCGGAATTGAACTGTTGACTCAATGCAATCCCCACTGAAATCCCAGCTAGCTTTATTTTCTTTTTAACTGAAAAGTTGAGTACACAAATGTTTATAGCAGTGTTATTCACAACAGTCCAAAGGCGAAAAAATCCAAATATCTGTCAGCAGAAGAATGGATAAACAAAATGTAGTACATATATACAATGAAATATTATTTAGCCTTAAGAGGAGGAAATTCTGGCATATGCTATAACATAGGGGAAACTTGAAGACATTATTTTAAGTGAAGATGAGCCGGTTATAAAGCAACAAGTATTGTATGAGCCCACTATATGAGGTACTAGAGTAGACAAATTCAAAGACAGAAAGTAAGAGGAATTGGTTGCCAGGGGCTGGGAGGGAGGACAGGAGTTGTTATCTCACCAGCACAGAGTTTCAGTTTGGGATGAAGAAGAAGTTGCAGAAGTGGATGATGGTGATGTTCGTCCATCAGTGTCAAAGTTCTTGATGCCATGAACACTCTATCTAAAAATGATTAAAATGCCAAATGTTATCTTACAGCTATTTTACTGCAATACATTTTTTGAGAAATTGATTAAAAAATTCATAGAAACACAAGGATGTACAGTAGCAGGCAAAAAAACCTTAGTAAGGTTGATATTAGAGGATAAAGCTACAGTAATCAAGACAGTGTGGTGTTGATGTCTTAAAGACAGATGAAAAATAGTAGAACAACATGAAGCACACAAAGCCCACAAAGGTGGTCAGCTGATTTCCAACAACAACAAAAAAGGCCATTCAGTGGAGAAAGTAGTCTTTTTAACAAAGTATTAACATAATCAAAAGAACTTTGATCCATACCTTCATTATATAAAAAATTAACTCAAAATGGACCAGACACTTTCCAGCTCATTTTATACGGCCAGTATTATTCTGACACCAAATCCAAAGACACTACAAGAAAACCATACACCAGTAGCCCTTATAAATAAAAAGTCCTAAATAAAATACTAGCAAACTGAATTCAGCAACATATAAAAAGCAATTATATACCATGACCAAGTAAGATTTGGCTCATGAATGTAGAGTTGGCTTGACATATGAAAATAAATCAATGTAATACAGTACGTTAACAAAATAAAGGACAAACCCTCTAGCTCATCTAAATAGATGCAGAAAAACTTTTGATTCAATTAAAAGCCTATTCATGATAAAAATTCTCAACAAACTAGGAATAGAAGAAATCTTCCTTGATCTGATAAAAATAATTTATAAAAATGCAACACTGCTTAATTATGAAAAGCTAAATCAGGAAGCAAACAAGAACTCTTGCTTTTTGTTCTATTTAACATTGCATTGAGAGTTCTAGCCAGAAAAATTCTGTAAAACTTTTAAAAAGGTCTCCAGATTGGAAAGGAAAGAATAAATGCCACTATTTTTAGGTGAAGTGACCTTACTACAGAAAATCCAAGAATTCCTCAGAATCCATCCAACAGAGTAAGCAAGTTCAGCATGGCTGTAGAATTCAAGATCAATATATAAAAATACACTGTATTTCATGGGCTGGAGAGGTGGCTCAGTGGTACAGCACTTGCCTGGCATATGCAAGGACCTGGGTTTGAACCCCAGCACTACATACACAACTAAGTGGAAGAAAAACAAAAACCAGATTAAAAAATACATTGTATTTCTTTACTTTAGTAATGAACAATCAAAATTAAAGAAAAGTCCCTCAATTCATAACAGGATCATAAAGACTCAAATATTTGGTTTAGCCAAGGATATATAAAACGTGTACACTGAAAACTACAAAACATTCCTGAAAGAAATTAAAGAGGATCTAAATAGATGGAAAGGAATCCTGAATTCATGGATGGGAAGGTTTAATATTAAATGGCAATATTACCCAAAACAATGTGAAGACTCAATGTAATCCCTGCCATAATCTTGGCTGCTAGTTTTGTTTCCTTCAGAAATGGACAAGCTGATCCTAAAATATGTATGGAAATGCAAGGGACCTAGAATAACCAAAACAATCTTAAAAAAGAATGGAGTTGGAAGACTCACACTTCCTAGTTTCAAAACTTACTATAAAAGACAGTGTAATACTGGCATAGGATGTATGCATTCTATCTACAAACACAGAGAGATACATCTAAAATATCTAACTATGGCTGGAGCGGTGGCTCAGTGGTTTGGGCGCTTGCCTGGCAAGCACGAGGACCCGGGTTCAAACCCCAGCACCACGTACACAACTAAGTGTTGGAGCAACGAAGGCCAGGTGAAAAACTAAATAAAGTTGTTTCTCTCTTTCTCTCTCACGGTCCCTCTCTCTTTAAAAAATAAAATAAAATAAAATAAAATATCTAACTAAATCGACAGGCTAAAATTGAGAATCCAGATAAATCCTTATATCTACAGTTAATTGATTTTGGAGAAGGTACCAAGATTCCATGTGGAAATAATAGTCTTCCAACAAATAGTCCGGGGACATATGAATATCCCTCTTGTAAAAATTAACACAAAATGCATCATATATCTAAAATACAATAGCTAAAACTACACATTATGGTGTTAGAACAGTGTAGATATTCAAGTCTTGGACTAAGCAATGGTATTTTATATGTGACATCAAAAGCACAAATGACAAAGGAAAAATAATTAAGTTGGACATCATCAAAATTAAACACTTTTGTGCTTCAAAAGATACCATAGAGGAAGTAAAAAGAACACACAGAATGGCTGAAAATATTTGCAACTCATGTATCTGATAAAGGACTTATATTTAGACTTTTTAGTCTAAAAAAAAGACTAAAAATTAAAAGACAAACGGCCCAATTAAAAAGATGGGCAGAAACTGGGCACAGTGCTGCATGCCTGTAGGCCAAGCTACACTGAGGCCAAGGCAGGATTGCCTGAGCTGAAGGGTTGGAGGGTAACACAGTGAGAGCCCATCTTAAAAAACGGTGGTGGTGGTGGGAGAACATTTGAATAGGCATTTCTCAAAGAACAGAACAAGCAACAACGAAGCTGATGCAAATGGCTAATAGGCACCTGAAAACATGCTCACAATCATTATTCACTAGGGAAATGGAAATCAAAACCACAATGCAGTACCACTTTGCACCCACTAGGAGGGCTGTGATAAAAAAGATGGACAGTAACCTGTGTTGGAGACTGCGTGGAGAAACTGGAACTTTCATATATTGCTGGTGAGAATATAAGAGGGAACAACTGCTTTGTACAACAGTTGGGCATTAAGAACCAGCGATTCAGGCTAGAACAGTCGCTCAGCAGTTGGAGCACTTGCCTGGCATTTACCAGGTCCAGGGCTTGAACCCCATCACCACATATACAACGAAGTGTCAGTGAAACAAAGGCCAGATGAAAGAAAACTGATTCTCTCTAAAAAAAAATTCTAGATATTTAGAAGCATGTATGTATATATACATGTATAAGCGTGTGAGTATATATATATTATTATATATAATATACAATATTATACAGTATATAAAAACAACTGTGCTTTTCACATAACTATATATTTTGGACATACTTCCATATCTCTCTCTTCCTCTCTTAAAAAAAAAAACCCAGCAATTCCTCTTATAGGACTGATAACTGAAAATATCTGTTTACACAAAAATGTGTATGCTAGGGTTGAAGCAGTGGCTCTATGCGGTGACATGCACAGTACACGAGTTCAAACCCTAGCACCACGTACACAACGAAGTGTCCAAGGAACAAAAAGCACATGAAAAACTAAATAAAAATTGCTTCTCTTTTTCTCTCTCACTGTCCTCTCTTTATATATAAAAAAAAAGTGTGTGCTAAATATTCAAGCAATGCTGCTCGTAGTAGTCAAGAAGTAGCCCACGCCCAGATGTCCATGTTGATGAACAAGTGGTGGTAGATTCATGCCTTGATTAACATTCGGTCATAGCAAGGACTTAAGCACTGGCACACGCTACAGCATAAATGAACCTTCAAAACCTGCCTTGTCTAGCACGCACAAGGCCCTGAGTTCAGTCCTCAGCCCTGAAAACAAACAAACAAACAAAAACCTGCCTTGTGAGAGAACCCAGACTCTAAAGGTCACACTTGAGATGTGTAGAACAGGCAGATCCATGAAGACTAAGAAAAACTTAGTAGTTGCCAGGAGCTGAAGTGAGAAACGGCCTTGCTAAGTTGCTCAAGCTGGCTGTGAATTCATGAACCTCATGCCTCAGCTTCCCAAGCTGCTGGGGTTACAGGCGTGTGCCACCCCCCCCCAGCTTAAAGTTACAATTTTAAAGAAAAAACATGAGCAATCTTTGTGAACCTGGGTTAGGTAGCAATTTCTTGGAAATAACACTAGAAAGCACAGTCTTTAAAAGATTTAACAAATAAATTGGACTTCATCAAAGTAATCTCTGGTTTTCAAAAGACAATGTTGAGTAAAATAAGCCACAGACTCGGGAGAAAACACTTGCATACATATCACATGCTTGGTAAATGATTTGTATCTTGAATATATAAAGAACTCTCAAAATATATTAACAATGCAATTTATAAATAGATTAAAAAATTAGAACATACATTTCAGTAAAGAAAACAGATGAGTGCCAGATAACACAAGAAAAAAGTGCTCTTTAGGAAACTCAAATGAAAACCATAATGATACACAATGTATTATTAGAATGGTTCAAATGGTTATGTTGGCAAAGACGTGGGGCATGAATTCTCATTAATGGCTGATGGAAATATGAAGTGGTCATCCACTTTAGAAAACAGTTTGGCAGTTTCTTAAAATATGAAATAGACACCTACTATATGGTCCAGTAATCCCATTTTTGGGAATTTACCCATGAGAAATGAAAAGATACCTCTCAAAACAACTGCACATAATTGTTTATAGCAATTTTATTTTTAAAGAGAAAGTGGGGGAGGGTCAGAATCAACTTTATTTTTTTCATCTGGGTTTTGTATTTATGACACTTAGCTGTATATATGGTACTGGGGTTTGAACCTGGATCCCTGCGCATGCCAGGCAAGCACTGTAGATGCTGAGCCACGACTCAAGCCCAGCAGCTTTATTTATATTTCCCAACAAGAAACAAGCTGAATGCCCATAAATAGGTGGTGGATGAACAGAAACAAATTCTATTCAGCAACAAAAGGAATGGTACATGTCATAGCACAGATGAATTTCAAAATAATCATGTTGAGTGAAAGAAGTCAAACAACAAAAAAAGTAGTATTGTATGAGCCCATAACTCTAGAGTCATGGGCTCTAGGGTACATTTTTGGTGTCAAATTCATGTAAGTATATCAGTAGCTGCTTGGGGGTTGGGGGTTAGGGAGGGATGGAGGAGAAGGCTTATTACCAAGAGGCACAAGAAAATATTTTGGGGAGACAGATATGCTTATTTTCTTGATTGTGGTGATGACTGAAGGTTTCACAAGTGCATACATGTAAAAGTTGATCCAACTGCATAATTTAAACATGTACAGTTTAGTATGTAATAATTAAATGTCAGGTGTTAAAAAATAAAACAGGCCTATAATATCTGAGCATTTGGAATAATCATCAGACCAGGAGAAAAATGCTATCAAATTTAGGATTAGTGTACTCAATATTACAGGTAATAGAAAAAGTTGACCATCTAAATTATCAATAGGTGACCAATTAAATAAACTGTCACAATGGACTACTATACAGCTATAAAATAGGAAGTTTTTGCTATGTATTAATCAAGAATAATGTCCAGGTATATAGTGAAAAAGGCAAAGGGAAAAACAGTGCATTTAATACTATATTGTTTGTATAAAAAGTGTAATAGTGAGGGTATGTCTGCATTTGAAAATACATATATATAAAAACTTTAGATACATGAGAACCTAACGATAGCACTCACCTACGGGGGAGTTTGATTTAGTTATAAAGACTGAAACTGTGCATATAGGTACCGCTTCATCTATAATACAAACATGCATACATATATGAGTGTATTACATATCAATGAATAAAAATGCTGACAACCTAAAAATTTTAAAAGGATCAGGATAATTACACATAAACCTAGAAAAACTGGAAGTAAAATATTGTTGTGGAATCTTAATTTTCGTCCTTGTGCATTTCTGTAATTCCCAAATTGCCCAAAACTAATATGTATTGTGAAGTCAGAAGAGCAAAATAAATGTTCAAGTAAACAAGGAAAGAAAGAAAAGACGGCATGAAGGGATCAGAACTCAAATCACTTACCCTATGTATGGGTGAATAAATGGGTCTTTGAAAAAAATCCAATTAAAAAATGAAACACAAGTATGTGGACTGAGTTTTTTCTTTCAGAAATTTATTCTTCAAAACCAACAAAAATTTAAGAACTTTTTAAAAATTTCATGTTCTTGGCAAGTAGATTCTACACCTATTTAACTTGACCAAGTCGACTTAAAAAAAGTTACAGCAAAGGAAGTCTAAATGGAAGTCAGAAATGTTTAGAATTAAAAACCATAAGGGAGGAAGTGAATGATAAAGAATGTACACAGTAATCATTGGAATTAGGAAAGATAAACTGATTTCTCCCAACAGAAAGAAAAAGATAAAAAAGGACTTCTTTAAAAAGTTTGTGGGAAAAAGTATACGGAAGCCAAATCTCTTAACTTCACTATATCCTACAAACAGAACTGCCAAAAGAAGGAAAAAGGGGGGAAAAAAAGGAAGAGGAGGAAGAGATGGAGGAGCAAAAAGAGAAAGAAATAATGGAAGAAAATGTTCTGGATCTAAAGAAAGATATTATTGATAAACTGACCAAAGAGCCATAAGTCAAATTTCAAACGATCTTAAAAAGATAAGCAGCTCAGAAATTTGTGGAATCTTGGGGAAACTTTAATATTTGAAGGGTCCATGTCTTTCTCAATGTTACTTGGCAAGCACAGCTGACATTTTTAACATACCATTGATGATAGAGCAGGATTGAGGAATTCCAGCAAAGTATGGTGGGCCGAATATTCATATTGACCTCTGTTCCAGCTCAAAAGTGCATTCATTAAGGTGACAAAGCAGGGTCAAAAAAAGACACAAATAGAAACAAAAGACCAGGAAAGGAAATAATAGACAACACATTTTTGAAAGGTGAAATTCATATGGACAAATGGTAACTGACCTAGCAGACCAGAAAAGCAGAAATGTAAATGAAAGGCCAAAGCCAGATGATTCATAACAGAGAAGCCAAAAAGAATCAGAATACGTAGATAAGAGACCACCCTGAAAGCAGGAAAGCAGATAGGGCCAAAGGGTAAATGCTAAGCAGCTCAACCTGGCAGAAGACTGGAGGGAAGTTCTAGAGCAGTGGTTTTCAACCTTGGCTGCGCACTGGAATCTACTGCAGATTTTAAAAGTTTGATGTCCAGGCCACATCCCATATGTATCAAGTCAGAAATACACAGACTTCAGTATTTTTTAAAGTTCCCCAGGTAATCCCATGTGCATCTCTTTTGAGAACCACTGAACAGGACTCTGGACTTTGATATCAGGCACAGCAGTGTACAGGGGCATTGTACTGAAGACAGAGGGAGTGAGTCCAAGTCTGTTCGTACTGAATGAAGCCAACTTGCTCCAAAAAATTCCTGGTAGCTAGTTTGTAACTGAGAGGTTCCTTCTCTTCCCCTTTACAAAGAGTGGACAATTCCTCTGTGGGAAACTGAGCAAGAAAAATGCCTAGAGATCCCCAGTGAAAAGGATCCAACCAGATCACCCTACTGAACCCATTTGACAAATTTCTAATGCAAGGAATATAAGTAAACCTTAATGAAAAACACTATATCTCCCCAAGTCCTTAAAAAAAAAGAATGTTATGAAAAGGGACAAATCAGAAAAAAATATCTCTGAGAAACTGTAAATATTCCAGCAGAATATTTGGGAAGATCCCAGGTTTTCAGTTGACTAAACAGTTTGAAAAAATAAAGATTTAAACGATTAAAGGTGATTTTAGAAGACCAGAGAAAAACTTGTCAACTCCTGGGTCATGTAAGAGAGTCTGGATAAAAAGGGCATATCAGCAGTTGCAGCGCTTGCCTGGATGTGCAAGTACGCAGTTTCAAACCCCAGCACCATGTACACAACGAAGCGTCAGAGCAATAAAACCCACATGAAAAACTAAATAAAAATTCATTCTCTGTCCCTTTAAAAAAAAAAGTCTGGATAAAAATATTTAATCCAGCTGGGTACAATTTCTGCAATACTACCTACTGTGGATGCGGAAGCAGAAGGATCTCAAGTTTGGCCAGCCTGGGCAACTTAGTGAGACCCCATCTTAAAATAAAAAACAAAATGGGCTGGGAATGTAGCTCAGAGGTAGTGTGCTCCTAGGTTCAATTCCCCGTACTGGGGGAAAAGTCCCCTTCTAGAATCCTAAGACTTTTTTTTTTTTTTTAAAGCTGCTAATTGGGGGGAAAAAACCCAAAACAAAGAGCTATCTTTTTTATATTTGCTTTCGTTGAAAATGTTGTTTTATATTAGCCCAATTCCGGGTGTTATGTTCAGGTCCACCAACTTGTGTATTCTAGCACCAATACCACAATGCTTTGAAAACTGTATGTCCAATCTCACCCCACAAAAGCCAGGGGGTAAGACCTGTATGGCCTAGCCCCCTTCCTAGCCATGAGACCAACTATAACAAATGTTTTTGCGCTTGAATCTTTCTCTATCCCCATCAACACAATAGCCTACTCTTTTGTTTCACTTGTGCAAACTTTAATGATATTGCAAGTGACTTCAAAGTGAACATTCCAGATTTGTCCCTCTGGATTACGGGGAGTTCTTGATATGTGAGATCTACTCAAGCTCCCTGAGAGGCCATCTGCTTTCTACGGAAGAAAACTGTCAGCAGATGGGTATCTGTATTTTGTTCCTTTTAAACATCTTTTAAATGTGGTACTATATAAGTCCCACATTTCTGCCTGCCTACGCTCTCGTCGTTTCGTTTTCTAACCCTGATACAGCTTTCCCTATGTTTTCTAGTATGTTTTTATTAGTTTTTAGGACATAAAAGCATCTACCAGCTTTAGATATCATTAAACCTGCATTAAAACCTAGACAATTATCACAATTTTATTAAGGTGCCAGTTTCTGCAAAAGAATATTTTATTTGCAATCCTAAATGTAGGCCCATACTCATATTAGAATCTTTACCAGTGAAGGCTTTAAAAATGAAAACCTGGGGGCTGGAGAAATGGTTTAGTAGTTGGAGCGCTTGCCTGACATGAGCGAGGACCCAAGTTCAAACCCCAGCACCACATACACAAACTGTTGGAGAAATAAAAATTAAATGAAAAAATAAAATTGATTCCTTCTCTCTCTTAAAAAAAAAATGAAAACCTGAATTGAAAAAGATTCATATTGGCTAATCCAACTTCACAGCAAATTACTAAGCACCCATATTGCAAAGCAGAAAAGCAAAATTCATGCTTCTGTTGGCTTTAATATGAAATCACTGCTCACCTTCCATTAAGTTTTTAAACAGTGGGGCTGGAGCAGTGGCTTAAGCGGTTACAGTGCTTGCCTGGCATGCACAAGGATGGGGGTTGGAACCCCAGTATCATGTATACAACTAAGTATCAGAGCAACAAAAGCCACATGAAAAAACTAAATAAAAAATTGATGCTTTCTCTTACTGTCCCTTTTTTTTTAATTTTTAAAAAGTGGAAGTGCACAAAGGAATCATTAAAAAAAATTCCTTGGATAGAATCTTAAAATAATCTCAAAGGCTAATGAGGAGTTTTGATAAACTGTTTAGATTATTTTAATCTAATCTATGTGACTCTTTATCAAGGATTTAAGTGGCTAACTTAATTCTATTCTTTCATAACAGAAAATTAAAATGTAAGTGCTGGTGAAGGTAACTTGGGCACACTGCTGGTGAGAATGTAAATTATTAGCATAGCCATATGAAAAACAGTATAGAGGTTCTTCAAAAAAATAACCTAGAACTGCCATATGATGCAGCAATTCTACTACTGGGGATGTGAATAGATATGTATCTATATGTATACATCTCCTTTGGGAAATCAGAGTATCAGACATACTTGCACTCCCATATTCATAGAAGCACTATTCACAATAGCCCCCAAATGGAAACACCTTAAGTGTCCAGCAACTGATGGATAAAGAAAATGCAGTATATGTACACAAGGAATACTATTTAGCTATAGAGAATGAAATCCTGTGATTTCCACATGAATGAAACTCGAATCTTTGGCAAGTGAAATAGGCCAAAGACAGACAAGTACTTGCCAGGCACAGTGGTGCACACCTGTGATCCCAGCAAATGAGATCACAGGAAGCTGAGGCAGGAGGATTACAAGTTCAAAGCCAGTCTCAGCAACTTAGTGAGACCCTGTCTCAAAATAATAATATTAAAAAGGAAAGGTTAGGCATGAGGCTCAGTGGTTAAGCACCCCTGGGTTCAATCCCTGGTACCAAGGTAGAATATTTTTAAAAGTTCAACTTGTCTAAGTTCAGAATAGGATGATGGCTACCAGAGACCAGGGAGAGTTGGTAGGCAGTGGGGTGGGAAAAGGTGGATTGAAGAGTATTAAGCGACAGTTAAGATAGGAGTGAGAAGTTCTGGTGTGCTACTGCACAGTAGGTGATCACAGTAATGTCCTATATATTTCATAGAGAAATAGAAGTATTTCATGAAATACTTCTGAAAGCCTTTACCATAAAGAAATAAATGAGGGGCTGGAGCAGTGGCTCAGCAGTTATGGCGCTTGCCTGCCATGCACCAATTCGTAAGTTTAAAGCCCAGCACCATGTACACAGCGAAGTCGTGGAACAACGAAAGCCACATGAAAAACTAAATAGAATTCTCTCTTTTCCTCTTTCTCTTTCTCACTGTCCCTTCTCTCTTAAAAAAGATAAAGGAGATAGATACTTAATCTTATTTCAACATTACACAAGGTAAATACAATGTATCAAAACTTTACATGGTACCCCATTGATAAACAATTTTCATGTTATCAGTTAAAAAAATTTAAAAAGCTGAAAACCTAACGTCAAAGGCGTGTCTGACTCAAAACACACACACACATTTATATATTACTCACATGAGGCCTTATTTTGTTATTAAACAAGTGCAGAAGCTGAAGCAACCGTATAAAAAAGGCTTAGAGCGCGTGCCACAGGTTTTATTCTAGAGTTCCGCAAAATCAGAATAGTGTTTGTTATATGAGCTAGACATGAAAAGTTCCCAGCAACTCAGGGGGCTGAGGCAGGAGGATTACAAGCTCAAAGCCAGCCTCGGCAACTCGGTGAGATCTGTCTCAAAATAAGTAAATAAATAAAAAAATCCCCAGTACCACACACCAACTCCCCCCCACTTCAATAAAAAAAGAAAAAGTGAACAACATGTACGTGGGAACATTTGCATAAATTGGGAAGAATAAATCATGAATTAGCTTTCCACTTGATATCACTGCCTTAAATCTTGAAGGGGGTTCAGCTCCCTTCATCTAGCATGCTGACATTAGCAAAAGAATTATTTTAACAACCTGATCTTAACAGTTTGGAAGCATATGGTTACTGGAAGAGTACTTAATTTCTCAAATGTGTAGCAAAGTAGCCCCAAAATTAATTTCTTCCCTTAAAAAAAAAAAAGCTGACATTGTGAAGTATACTTTTACTGGCCTCTAGACATGTTTCTTTCATCCACTGTATACTTGCTTCGTAAAAATGTAACCTTAATGTTAAAAAGTTATGTCACCTATGGATTACCATTTGCAAAAGATGGTTTCTGGAATATAAGCCTAACACATTCCTTTTGAGATCACAGTTGGGATCATCGAGGGAGACAAACATACACAGCCCATGGAAAAAAAATGTTACTACCGTTTAATCAGTAAGGTCACTGAACCTCAGGTGCGTATGGGCATTAACTGAGAGTGTGTAATTTAAAAAAGGCAATCTCAAGGAGTAGGGAAATTGAGGCAGACAAAGAAATAAATTCCAGCCATATGAAACAGAGCCAAGTGCAAAAGATAAGGATTTATAATATGGCCTTTAGGGGAACCAAAACTAGGTGGAGCCATGCATGTTATATTGTTTGACTGCTCCAACTGTAGGGCAAACTAGCCTGCTTAGGCCATAGCTGCAATAGTCAAGGTTGGACTGAATTTTCACACGTGGGGTTTTCTGCTTAAAACAGAACATGAGACATAAAGAGCCACAGGAATTATTGTTAAAAACTGCTATGTATTTCCAGCTGGAGCGGTGGCTCTGCGGTTACAGTGCTTGCCTGGCATGTGCAAGTATGCGAGTTCAAACCTCAGCACTATGTACACAACGAAGTGTCGGAGGAATGAAAGTCACATGAAAAACTAAAAAATACTTCTTTCTCTTTCCCTCAAAAAAAAAATTGTTATGCATTTATTTTGATACTGGGGATTGAACCCAGGGGCACTCTACCACTGAACTACACCCCCAACCCTTTTATTTTTTAACATTCTCACTTATTTTTATGTTGGAGATCAAACTCAGGGCCTCATTATGCATGATAGATAAGCACTCTACTGTGGAGCTAAATCCTCAGCCCTGAGTCAGAGTAAATTTGAAAGATTTAATAATGTAAAAGCACCTGGCATAATTACTGTCTTTCAAACCTTTTGTTAAGTATTCACCATGCAAATCCAGGTTTGTGGGTTAGCTGTGTGGATGTGGCAAGATAGGCCAAGTGAACAGGTTTTGGGGATGTTAGCATGTGACTGAAAGGGTATAAGCCACTAGGATAAGAGAAAGAGTGACTGAGGAATGAGTTGAGCCCTCAGGACTAAATAACATCAACGGAGGATGGAGCTGGAAGACCAAGTAGTGAATGAAACATTGGAGCTTGAATTAAGAGAGGAATGGTGTCAGGGATGAGAAACTAGGAAATTTTCATAGGGAGTGGACTGCAGGTAAAATGAAGTGTGAATTTAAAATCTGTTCAGGAACAATGAACCTGAATAATGTAGCTGACCTGAGATGATGAAATTCATGATTAAAAAATATCAGTTCTGTTCTGGTGCTGGGTGTGGTGGCACAAGGCAGTAATCCCAGTCACTAGGGCGGAGTGAGGAAGGAAAATCACAAGTTTGAGGACAAAATTTTAAAAAAGAGGTAGGGATATAGCAGTGGAAGTTACCCAAGTTCCAACTACAGCACTGCAAAAACAAAAGCATTCAGTTCTGGGTACCAAATCCTGAGTGAATGTAGGAGACAGACAGAATTCAGACTTTTGGATAAGATTAGCAGAAACTGAAGTGTAATCCAGCTAGATTGTAAGTAGAAGTGACAGTATGTGGTATGTGGTTAGAACAGACATTCTATCCCTGGCAATGGGGGTGGTATGTGAATTATCACAACAAAAGCTGAGCCCTTCAGAGGAAAGCTAGTTTGATTCAAAAGGCAGCACTTCCTAAATTTCAGTTGTGAATTTATTTCATGTTTACAGTACTTCTATGCCATCTATAATTTTTGTCCATTTTTAAAAATCAATATTTTTAAATGTTGCACTAAATGCACGCTCACATTCAAAAAAAACAAAGAAAACTATCTGTACCCCCATAAAATCCAGTACAAAAAACAATATATAGTACCGTATACCTGGCATACTCAAAATGCTTTATGTTAAAGCAAGGCAGAAGCTTTTAGTAAAAAGCAGCTTGCTGCTCATATAAATCCTTTGGTCTTCTAATACAAAAGTCAATGCCCTCTGCTAGAGCACACGCTGAGGATAACCACCAGACCACTACTGGTCTCTTTCCTAAATGGAGATGAAGATAATTCCCATTTACACCACATTTCTTAAGTATCACTCTTGGGCACATTTCCTAGATCCTTTCGTAGATTTTCATTATTCACATTAGAATCATGGCAAGGAAGGATACCCACCATTCTTATCTAGTACTTACTGTTTGCTTTTATCACCTGGGTAGACTGGGCAGGCCACAGCTGCTCACGGGTTCAGCCGCATCCCCCTTTATCAAGAGATTCAATACTAACTTATCAGAATTTCAAGAACAGTATGTGGCCATAAACAAATCACAATTTCTCAACTTCAACATTTAAACCCAAGCTTTTTTTTTTTAGAAATCCAACTTCTGATTACTATAGTCAAGACCCTCTAGATTTATTCAACCACAACTCCAACTGATCCTGACTTTATTTTACAGCCAACCTGTGAAATGCATCTCCAAATGTGCTGAGTTCTACTCACTCAATTCAACCTAAAGATTCAAAAGATGGTAAAAACAGGAAGAGATGTCATACTACTTTCTTTAAATAATGCAAAAACTCAACATTTGAAAAGTTTACTGAAAACTTTTATTGTAATCAAAAAGTGACATAACGGGGTTGTAATGAATTCAGCAAATCATTCTGCTGATACCTTAGAACTTATATCAGCGTTTGCCAGGCAATTAAAAAAATTCAAATGTGAAAATTTCACAGTACAGTAAACTCCACCCCAACTAATTAATGGTGGTTAAAAATAATAGGCCCTAGCAAAACCTCTCATGTTACATGGTCACAACTCACAATTCTGTACAAAAGTTCGTGTTATAAAGCTCTGATGTAAAAATCAAATAATCAAGCAGCAATATTTTAAGTGCAGCACAGGGTCTTCCATGTCATTATTTACAAGGCTTGAATCTCTTTACATTATAACAAAATTTAATACAGATGACTTAGTAATTAAGTCAGTTAAAAATAATCTGTCCTTTTACACAGTGACAGATTTCACTTTTTGGTCATCTTTCTCCTTCTCCTTTTCTTTATCTTTGCTCTTCTTTGACTTCTTTTTCTTGTGTTTGTGTTTCTGGCTTTTTTCCAATTCTACTTCAGTGCCTGCATGCTTCTTATGTTTCTTATGCTTTTTATGTTTCTTGTGCTTTTTCTTTTCCTTCTTTTTCTTCTTCTTCTTGCTGTCCTGACTTTCTGCTGAGCTGGCACCACTGCTACTGTGGCTTCGGGTCTGACTTCCAGAGGGGCTGTGACTTCTACTTGGACTAACACTAGGGCTGCTTTGACTCTGGCTCCTGCTTGCATCCACCTGAGGGACTGCTGCTGTGTCCAAGCTCTCTGCCTTCTCCACCACTTTATCTTTCAGGTCCTTAGCAAGGTTTGCAGAAGGTTCTTCTTCTTTCACAGATACATTGCTTTCACTGTCACTTTCGTTATAGTCTGGTTCAAATGCAGCTTCGTCAGTCTCTCTAGTTAAGTCAGAAGATAGTCTAGAGGAATGACTCAACTGGGGTTTAGGCTTGATAGCATTCTTGTCAATTTGCCCAGTAACTGGCTCTTTTTCAACTGGTGGGTCTGGTGGGTTAAGTACATAAAGTGATTTATTACTACTTGACTCTTTGTTGTTCCGTGCCTCTAATACATGCTTCTCACGATCCTTACCAGGATTTTTATCAACAGATTTTGTCTCTTCATTTGAGCGCTTAGCATCATAAGGGGCTTTCTGATCATGAGGTTTTTTCTCTCTTGGTGGACTAGTATTACTTTTTTTGGAATCTCCTGCTCCTTTTTTAGGCAGCTCTCTCTCCTCTCTTGGCTTATTTTTCTGTCCAGATGCAGAATCTTTATTCCGAGAAGGAGAGTCTTTTCTTCTTGTTAATTCATTTCTTTCGTCTCTACGTTTGGAACTTGAGTACTCTCTGCTGTCATAGTCAGGTTTTTTCTCTCTACTGGGAGTGAAGTCTTTATTTGAGGAGCCACGAACAGAGTCGTGCTTTTCTGAAGCTCTAGTTTCTCTAGAAGATTGAGGCTGGCTTTTAAAATCCCCTTGTTCACTCAGACGGTCCGAATTATTGTCTTTCTCCGGCTGGGTGCTATTCTTCCTTTTCTCAGGGTTTTCCTTCTCTAACACTGAGTGATCTCGATCTTTGGTTTTCCCTTTTTCACTAGATACAGAGTTTTTTGAACTTTTGACCTCATGCTGCATGATTTCATGGCTCACTTCTTTGGTGAGTTTCTGAATTTTCTCTGATGGCTCACTCTCTTTCTCTGCGTACTTGACTGTATTTGATGGCTTAGTACTAACATTCTTTATAACACTGGCAGGTTTTCCTACACTTGATACAGGCTGTGTGGATTTAACATCTTCTTCTTCAGATTCAAAGTCGTCTTTATCCCATTTGGACTGAGGAACCTGAATCATAATAATAACGTCATCTTCAGCAGGAGTGCTGTTGTCGTTATTATACTCTTCCATGGTTTTGATGACTGTTCTCTTTGTATCTGTTTTCTCTTCAGATTTCCGCACAGGACTGCCTCCAGTTGAGCTTGTACTAAAAAGCATAAAAACAATTTTAATTGAGGAAGAATTTACTACCAATTATAAAACACTGACAAATATAAAAATACTAATTTGAATTAATGATGAATGTTCTTTAAACTTTGAAAAACTAAACTATTCTGCTCTTATATAGTTATGTGTGACTTAAGGATATAATCGTATAAAAACAAATGTGGTTCAATGTCTCAAATCTTATAACCTTATTTTAAATAAGGCCTTTCTTTAAAGATAACAAAAAAGTAAGCGAGCCTAATTCCCACCATGAGCACATTGTGACTGAACACAATCACAGGCATGGATGAAATTCAAGGGTTATTTCCTCAGAGAGAAATCTGCTCCCACCTGCCCACAGATACCTGGTATAATCCACAAGAGTGGAGCTGGATCCTTCAGTTCCAGTTACTTTTCGTTTGGCCTTTCCTTTGCCTTTTTCCTGTTTTACTTTGCTAGATGCCGACTCCAACTTCTCAGAGGGCTCCTTTGTACAAGCTATATTTTCCGTGCTTCCAATTTTCTTCCCAGTCTCTCGGTTAAGCTTGATTTTTTTGGCTGGGGCAGCCGATGATGATGTTTTGTCCTTTTCCGGGGTCCTATCCATTTTCTCAATATCAGGTTCCATTTTGCGCTTTGGTGATGGTTTCACTATTTCAATTACTTCCAGTTTAGAGATTTTCACTGAAGAAGACTCAAAATCTTTCTCTGCTCCCTTTTCTTCGGTCTTTCTTTTCCTTTTTTCTCCCTTACTGTCAGGTGGTTTGTTCTTCTCACTAGGCTTCTTGGCCTTTTCTTCCTTAGTGGTTAGCTTTTCTGACTTGACATCTTTGGAATAGTCCTTCTTCACCTTTTCCTCTTTGACTGGCTTTGTTTCCTGGTGTTCTTTAGTTGATTTCGAGTGAGCTTTTCTTGGGGTACCAATGATCTTTTCGTCTTTCTGAGAGGAAGACGATGATTTAGTAGTGTCATTCTTTGGAGTCTCCTCTTTGGCTTTTTTAAGTGGTGGTTCAGACCGAGGAGATTTTTCACGCTCTCCATCTAGTTTATCTTGGGGACCTTTAGCAGCTTTCATGACATTTTCTTTTTTTGACACAGCAGATCCATCATTTTTCCGTTTGGTCTTGTCACCTTTTGTTTTTGGTTTATCTTTTTCTCTCTTGTCCTTTTCAGACACTGATTTGAAAGTGATAGATTCTGCATCCATTGGTTCATCCCTAACAGGTGTAGCATCATCTCTACTTGGGAGAACAAACAATGAGTCCGTCTTATTTTCTTCAACACCCGTAGGTTCTCTTGCTTTCCTAGAAGTCTCTAATAATTCTGGGTTCAGAAAACCTTCACTCTCTTCTCCTTTTCTTCTTTTTCGATGTTTCTTATGCTTATTTCCTTTGCCATCTCCTGGAGCACTTTCGCCCTCCTTCTCTTTTGACTTTGTGTTATCTTTTTGACTGTGACTGTCTCTTGCTGAAAGCTTTTCAGGATAGTTGCCACCTATATTTCGACTTCTGTGACTTTGTCCACCAACATAATCTTCTCTGCGACCTCTTGTAAAGGGTGAATTCCTGATATTAAGTGGTAAAAATCTCTCTGGAGAAAAATTCTCTCTATTTGCTGAGGGTCTAGGCTGTGCTCCTGCAGCATAACCTTTATAGTATTTTTCATACCACTCTCTGTATTTTCTCTCCCACTCTCGGTAACGCTCTTTTTCAAATGGGTCTCTAAAGTCAACATTCCTCCCGTAATATGCTTTTATGTCATAAGGTGGTGGAACTTCTCTGTATCTATTAAAATATTCACGTTCTGTTTCTCCTTGAGGTACATTACGCTTATTGGGAGACTGTCCCCTAAATGCTTGAGGAGATCTTGATCGTGAATGATAGCGTCTATACGGGGGTGACCTTGACCTAGACCGATGATATCCATGAGATCTAGACCGTGAACGGTAATTGCGACTCTTGCCTCTGCCTCTTCTGGGGTATGGAGGTGATCGTGAATAGGAACGAGAATGTGAGCGGCTGAATGATCGAGAATAAGAGCGCGAACGTGTTGAACCAGATCTTGATTTAGAGTAAGTATACGAACTTCTTGAATATGATGAACCACTATAGGGAGATTTAGACCTAAAAACAAAAACAAAACAATAATTTGATAGTTGAGAAATAAAAACAAAACAGAATACAGACTCTAATATTCTAGGATTCTCTTCTCACGGTTTCATCTTTCTTTATAGTTTCATCTTAGGTGATTAAGGAGGCACAGTGACCTCCATTGGAATGGAATAAAGTTCACAAAGCAGAGCAATCATTTGTTATAAAACAAAAGTGAAGTCTTTACAACTAGAGTGGAGTGCATTAATGTACCGTGAGTTATATGAGCTTTTTAATATTAAACAAAATGCCAATTATATTTAAATTTCATTTCCTAACTATTTAAAAATAGGAGTCCATTTTTTTGTCCTAAACTAGCCAACAGTCTAACTTTAAAAGGAACCATATTTTAAGTTTTAGGCTAAGAAAGAAAGTCTTTTAAGCAAACTGGGTAGGGAGTTTTTCTAATTCAATTTTTCTATAAAGCACTTTGCATTCTACTGCTAGTTTACAATTACACAGGTTAATGTTCCAGCAAGAAGCTGTAGCCTTATGGTAAAAGGGTCCTCAGAAATGTTCTTTGGCTATTCCCCTAATTCTTTCCTTCCATAAACATTTCCCAATTATTTCACACTGTAAATAACTTCAAGGGACAAGGGCAATTTAATCCCCATAACTGCTAGTTCTACACAATAGAATTTACATTGAGACATTATTTCAATAAACAGATATTGGGAAATAGGTTACATCTCCATTTCTATAAACCTAGACCGAATCAGAAAAAATTTCATAAGTGCAATGTTATTTATATCCATAGCTAATTCCTGGATATTCAAAGTCCCATTTGTAATTCTGTTGTGAAGGCTTGCAAAACACTAACCTGGAAAATGAGCGCCTACGCTCCTTTTGAATCTTTTTGTATTCCATCAATTCCTTAGCAAAATCATTTGTAAACTCATCTAGCTTGGACTTTTTCTTTTCCCTAGTAAAATAAAGTTAAAGAGTGAAAGTTAACAAAAACCATTTAAGAAAACTAACAAGACAAATGTAATTAGATCATGAATGAAATGAATGAAATTGCCATTAGTTTTCCACTTAAAAACTACAAATAACTAGGAATCCCTGAGAAAGTTGCTTGTATGGCTTGGTTTAAACTTTAGGTGAATTTTCTTGTACTAACTGGAAACACTGGAAAATGTTTCCAAAGGTACCTATTTAATGTTATATAAGAATATGAAAAAGTATATATAATAATTTCAAATTAAAATACTTACTCTTCTTTTAGTCGGCGCTGCTCTCTATAGAATTCCTCCCTGGACAAAGGTGGTGCTTGTGTTGTTGGGATGGTATTTGAATGAGCTGTCTGCACTCCTGATGACACCCAAGGTGTTGATAAATTGGCAGGAGCTGGAGGAAACCCTGGAGGAGGGACACTATACCCAGCAGGTGGTGGCTGGCCAGGAGGAAATTGTGGAGAAAACTGTGGGGGAGGAACACCTGGAGGGAGAGGAAGTGTGTGGGGAGGAGGTGGATACAAGGGAGGTGGTGGAACAGGTACAAAGACTGGAGTTGCTGGTAACGATGGGCCTTGAGTTCTCTGTGATCTTTCGCTGTGGTGTCGCCCACGGTTAATACTTCTGGAGAAATAAATTCCAAGATATTATTCCTTTAAATGAAATTCATCTGAGACAAGTAAACTTATCTTTTCTATCCATAATTATTTCCAAGTGTACAAACAATTGAACAGAATTAACTATTCAACTAGCACAAAAACACTGATACCACTTAGCTGTAAATAGGACTATAAAGCTAGGAACAGGATATACACTTTTAGCCCCAGCTACTTGGCAGGTTGAAGCAGGAGGCTCACTTGAGCCCAGGAGTTTGAGAGCATGTTGGACTACATAGCAAAACTCCATCTCCCAATCTCAAACAAAAAAATCAAAAAGTAACTCCAACAAAATCATGATGTTTAAGGCCACTTAGGAATTTCAATAGTTAAGTTTGTGGGACATTTTTTATATGGAAATATATTTATATATTTAAAAATTCTCTTCTGTGAAATTCAGATTGATTATCACCTATTATTTCCTTATGTGTCTTTTGAAGGAACTGACAGGTTAATGCTGGTGTGAGCTAGTTTTCCCCAAAATGTCTTCCAAGACCAAAAGTTTAAATGAAGAAAAAATACTTTTCCTGTAACCTTTTTTGAGAGAGGAAGTGGATCAAGATCATAACAAGTAGAATAAATACTAGTTTTAACCTTTATAATCAACAACTGAAAAATTTCAATATTTTTTATTGGGAATTAGGTAAAAATAATGCTAAGTTTCTAAATTGTATCTCAAAGAAACCAAGTGGGTTTCTGTTAAGCTAAAGGTTCTTTACATTATGGGCAACTGGTACACAAGCAGAAGGGGTTTGGATTTTAAGCCTTTGTTCAGAGTCACGAATTAGTACTTTCATAAGCTTAGCAATTCAACAAAGCACTAGAATATACCTTTAATATTCTTGTGATAAAATTTTGAAGGACCCTCTGTTCTGGGGCAACTATGACCTAGGTAATAAGATCTATGGCTTATTTAGATTAACACTGCTTGTGAACTATTCAAGACAGGAGGAGCCCCTACCAACCAGTTTCCAAATTGTTTGGGTTTTTTTTTTTTTTTTTTAAAAGAGAAAGTGGGAAAAGATTAGGGCAGTTGAGTTTGAGAAACAAATGCAATTCTTCCCACTTGGGAGCTGAGTGAGTTAACTTTTATTACCAGTATTCTGTTGAGTTGACAGGTAAAAAGTAATCATTAGGAAGGAATATAAAAGATATACCCTTAAAAACCATTATTTTAAATACTAAATGTAATTTCTGCTTTTTCTAGGGATTCTTAAGGACAACTACTGAAGAATTAACAGAGAAAAGTATAAATGAAATGACCCCTCTTTCTCCTGTTGTTGATGAGCTTTAATTTCTTTGTATATTTTCCAGTATATCATAAGATTAATGTGTTCCAAGGTATTAGCATGCCTACCTGTAGCAGCTTCTCTCTCCTCTTCTAATTTGCTGTGGTGGAGAAACTAGATATCCAAGCTTATTGGAACTGTGTGTAAAGGAAAGATAGGGAAGGCTTGTGTGTCCATCCATGATATAAAACACAACTCTTTGGTGCATAGATTTTAAGGCATCTATTTTAACTATTTCAAAAAGATTCTCCTACTTCCTGATTCTTAAACTTGCTCCAGGAGAAGAGACCTGAGCAAATATTACATTCACTTAAAATTAACTAATTTTTTGGATTATCTATAACAATAATTAAACCTTACTATAGAATACTTTACATATTTTAATTAGCATTCTATAAATTATTTTGCAAACCTATAATAGAAAAGAACACTTTTGCCTGCAAGGCTTTGCAGGCACTTTAATATGTTAAATTCTACAAACGAGGAATTAGAGACTGAGGAATAAAACTATATGCTCATGGGGCTGGAGTTGTGGCTCAGCAGTTCCGGCACTTGCCTGGCATGCGCGAGGATGCGGGTTTGAACCCCAGCACCATGTACACAAGTGTCAGAGCAACGAAAACCACATGAAAAACTAAATAAAACTGATTCTCTCTCTTACTGTCCATCTCTTTAAAAAAAACAAAACAAAACAAAAACCACATGGTCAAGTACCTGGCAAATGGAGAGGCTGGGATTCAAACACAGGTCTGCCTGTCTCTAAATCCCACATTCTCTCCACTGATAATTTTTGCTAGTCTCTCATACACCATATTTTCTCAAAAAGATCAAAGTTTTGCTGGTTGCAGTGGTGCACACCTATAGTCCCAACAACTCAGGAGGCTAAGGCAGAATCCAAGTTCAAAGCCAGCCTCAGCAACTTAGTGAGGCCCTCAGCAACTTAACAAGACCCTGTCTCAAAAAATAAAAAGGGCTGGGGTTGTGCCTCAGTGGTTGACCGCCCCTGGGCTCAAACCCTACTAACCAAAATAAGTTTTTGAATACAAGTCTTACAAAAATGAAATTATAAAGATATTAGACAAATCTAATTTTTTTTTTTAAGAGTTAAGGACAGTGGGAGAGAGAGAGAGAGAGAGGGAGAGAATTGATTTTTATTGAGTTTTTCACATGGCTCTCGTTGCTCTGAAACTAAGCTGTGTTTGTGGGTGCTGGGGTCTAAATCTATGTACCCGTGCATGCCGGGCAAATGCCATAATCGCTGAGCCACTGCTCCAGCTCCAATAAATCTGATTTTTAATGCCACAGAACAGCCCCCCAAAATCAAAGTTCTGTGTCTTTCAGGGCAGAAAACCACAACCTGCAGATTTTAATATGTGGCAAGATTTTTTTTTTCTTTTTAAAGAGAGGGACAGTGAGAGAGTGACAGAATCAACTTTAGTTTTTCATGTGGCCCTTGTTGCTCTGAGACTTCATTGTGTACATGGTGTTGGGGTTTGAACTTGTGTCCCTGTGCATGCCAGGCAAGCACCAGAACCACTGAGCCACCACTCCACCCCCATGTGGCAAGATTTTTAAGAGACATTTGAAACAGCAATTTTGTACTTTGTAGACTTTAATTTTAAAATACATTTATTTACATAAATAAAGTTTTGATCCAAATTAGAAAAAATACACAAGGATAAGAAAAAAGTTTCAGGGAAAAAACGATTCCATATTGAACAAAGTTTTCAAGTAATTCATATCTACTCATTAACTGAGTTGCTGTCAAGATCCCCATTTGTTAAGACATGAAAGCAGAAAAAATTTTATTATGTATTTGTATGACTGTGGAAAGGAATTACAGGTGACCCTTCAACAAGCTATGATTCAAATGCATAAATTCATTTATACATGGATTTTTTTCTTTGAAATTTGTAAAAATTTAAAAAAATTTGCAAATTGCATTGCCTAAGAAATATAAAAATTAAAAAAGTATCCTAAATGTAAAAAACTGTATGCAGACAATTGCCTATTTTACCATTTACCATAAAACATACACAAATCTATTTATAAGAAGTTTTCAAAAAGTTATGTGTGAATTTTTGACTATGTGAATTGAAGGTCAGCATCTCTACAACCAAAAAGTAGTTCAATTCAAAAAAGTTCAAGGATCAACTAACTATACACATTCTTTTACTTTTTATTTATGTTTTTTGGTACCAGGGATTGAACGTGGATGTGCTTAAACACTGACTCACATCCCCATTTCCCTTTTAATTTTTTAAAAATTTTTGAGAGAGGGTCTCGCTAAATTGCTTAGGGTCTAAGTTGCTGAGGCTAGCCTGCCTCAGCCTCCTGAGTCACTGGGACTGCAGGCATGCACCACACCTGGCTATACACATTCTTTTAGAAAACAATTCTTCATGGGGCTGGAGTGGTGGCTCAGCTGTTTCAGCGCTTGCCTGGTAAGCATGAGGACCCGGGTTCAAACCCCAGTACTACGTACACAACTAAGTGTTGGAGCAACTAAGGCCATGTGAAAAACTAAAGTTGTTTCTCTCTCTGTCTCTCTCACTGTCCCTCTCTTTAAGAAAAAAAAAAAAAATCTTCATAAGCTTGAATTTGTGACACTTGACATAAAATCTAAATGAATCTGGCATATAAACGAGGAGTTTACAATAAAAAGCATGTAGCAACCTAATACTTAGTTTATAATTTCCATTATTTAATTCAAAAGCAATGATCTGAAGTTTATTCGAAACATATACTTACTGTTCCCAACCTGGTCGGCCACCACCTGGACGAGCAGCATTTATTCTTACTGGACCTTAGAAACAAACAAACAAAAGAAACCCAGTAAACAAACATAAAATTGCATACAAAGTAAAACTACTTTTCAAAGGGGGGGAAAAAAAAAGTCCAAATCAAAGTAATTTTACTCACCAGTAGTGGGGATCAACTGTCCGTGTAATAGTGACTGTCCGAGCAAAGACGGGGTTCCAAGGACAGGCACCTGGTAACCCTTTAGATTAACCACAAATAAACAAGAGTAGTTTAAAACGAAGAAGAAGGATCAGTTAAATATAGAATTAGAAAATAAACCCTGGTGTAAAATCTAAGTTGAAAAACATGTCAAATTTACCTTCTCTTCCATAAGAGCAGTAATTGCAATTGAGGAAGTTCCCTTTGAGTGCTCTGATGCAAGGGCTGCAGCTGGCAACATTTTACTATCAGAATCCCTGGAAAAACAATATAATTCACAACATTAAAAAGTCATCAGATATGAAAGATTAAGAAAAAAACCAAAAAAAAACCAAAAAACCCCACAGCATCATTGTTTGTCTATCACCTGCCTTAAGATGAGTTAAGTTCAACATGAGGAAACATCCTGAGGAAAGCTGCCTGGAGTGGTGGCTTGATGGTATCCCGCTTGCCTGGCATACGCGAGGACCCAGGTTCAAAGCCCAGCACCATGTACACAACTGAGTGTAGGAGTAATGAAGACCAGATGAAAAACTAAATAAAGTTGGTTCTCTCTTTCTCTCACACTCTCCCTCTCTCTTTAAAAAAAACAAAAAACAAAACAAACAACAACAAAAAGCCATTTTAAAAAAATTTTGAGGAAAGTGAGAGAGAGGATGGAACCTTTGGAGAATTCTTCATACATTAAGCAGAAAAGTAAACAGGAGTAACTGCTTTAAGAAGTATTACATGTGATACAATATGACGGAAAGTGATTGCAAGACAATAAAACTTCAACAAATGAAAGTCAAAGTGTGGGCTACACGAGCACAATAAGAACATGGTATTTAAGGAGTACTCAGAGATGGCCCAGAATGCGCTCTCTGCCTGAGCCTGACTGCTTTTACTTTACTTTCACTTACAATAAAAAATACATACATACATACATACATAAAGAGTAGGTTTTGATTCTAGTTCTAAACTGAAGGGGCAGTCATAGTCTCCGGGCTTTATTACGACTACATGAAGCAAATAAAAGTCTAAACCAGAGCAGTGAATTTCTTACATACACATGTACCAGACCCTCCCTAAAGATTTTCCTTCAGCATGTCTGAAATAGAACCTTGGACATATATTCTTTAAAAAATGTTTTCCTTTAATAAAAAATTTTTTTTGAAACTGGGGAGCGAACCCAGGCATTCTTTTACCAATGAGCTACATCCCCAGCCCTTTTTATTTAAATTTTTTTCTTTGTTCTTGGTACTAGGGATTGAACACAGAGGTACTTAATCACTGAGCCACATCCCCAGCCCTTTACACATTTCATTTTGAGACAGGAGCATGCAAATTGCTGAGGCTGGCTTTGAACTTGGATCCTCCTGCTTCAGCCTCCTGAGTTGCTACCATTACAGGTGTGTGCCACCTCACCCAGCCCTTTTTATGTTCTTTTATTGAGTCTCACTAAGTTGCCAAGGCTGGCCTTGAACTTGCAATCCTCCTGTCTTAGGCTCCCAAGCAGCTGGGCCTACAGGTCCCAGCAGTGCACCAGCACCACTGAATTCAGTATTCTGTCTTATCACTGGTCAGTTTGTTAAAAGAATGTATGAACCATTAGATTACATGGTCAAAGGTCACTTACATTTTTAAAATAATGGGATTTAAGTCAGTTTTTACTATTTTGCTAATTAATTATGCTCCAAAACAATTATTCCTGACTTCTCTACTTCCATCAGGATTTCTGTTTTGTTTTAGAGGGGATGGGAGGGGTGAAAAGAGGATCAATTTTATTAATTTTCTCATCTGGCTTTCGTTTTCCCAAAATTCACTTGTGTATGTGGTGCTTGGGATTCAACCTGGGTGCTTGAGAATACCAGGCTAGTGCTCCACCCAATGAGCCACCGCTCCAGGCCTCCATCAGTGCTCTGAACTCTTCTCTACTACCCAAACTGTCCTTAGTTTTACTCAAATGTCTTTCCTAATGCCATTGTTATGACCATTATGGAGTGAATTCTCCTGCCTCTGGCAACTTGTATACTATTTGATTTGGTATGCTTAATCATCATTTGTCAAATCAATCACCTTCATTTACCTCTTCCTCCAACAAGTCTTAAGTCATTTCCTATAAGACATAAAAACTCATTGAACACAGTGGACCACTAGAACAATTAAAGCAATATATAACAAAAAATTACCCCATTTATCTCGATTGTTTTCTAACAATGAAAGAAATACCTAAGACTTACCGGAAAGGTCCATCTGATTTTTCTGAATGGACTGATATGGATACCGTTGCTGTTATATCAGGTACAGGAGCTGGGGCAGAAGACGGATTTCCAGGCACAGGAGGGGCCAAGGAAGAAGGATTAGAAGTTAATGAAGATAGAGAGGGGGCTGGGTGAGTTGATGATGATGTCACTGGAATCATCAGAGGATCTTGCTGTCTCGATATTGGAGATCTCATCAAAGGCTGCAGATTCCTCTGAATGAGTGGTCTTGGAGGTGGTATTGGAGGTGGTGGAGGAGGTAACTGTTTCCGTAGTCTTTTGGTATAGCCAGTTTCATTTTTGAAGTTATTAACAGCCTATCAATACCAAACATAAAAGTGCAGAAATATGTAATGCAGTATTCACTCAGGAAACAGTTAAATTAGTTAAAACATTTAAAAAGCTTTTTTCTTAAAAGGGATACAAATACAAGTTACCTGTCGTAAAAACTTATTGGCAATTAAAGCATCAGGAGAGACATCATTTTGATGACATGTTGGACATGTATGTTCATCTGATTCCAGAAGTGCTGTTCTTATACCTAAGTATAAGATTTTAAATATTAACAAAAGCATAGTAAGAACTATGTTTATAGAATGAATCTAAAAAGAGTGTCTACATCTATCTGTTCAGTTACAGTGCTGTTTTCCAAACACACAAAACTGATCACTTCTTAAGAGTAAGAAACTTAAGTAAAATTTCTCATTTCATCGTATTCCTCTGTGACTTTCCTCTGACCTAAGCTGCATTAAAAAGAAGTCACAGGGGCTAGGCTCACAGGTCGGTGGTAGAGTGCTTGCCTAGCACATTTAAGATTCAATCTTCAACAACACGTAAAAATAAATGTAAAAAAAGGCATTACTTCCCAAATACTATTCTTTGTTTAGTAATTAGAATTATTGTAGGAAGAAATAGAAATAAAAGTCTAGAGCGACAAAACCTTTACACTGTCGCTGGTTGCCGGTGGTGCATGCCTGTAATCCCAGTAACTCAGGGAAGGCCGAGGTAGGAGGACTACAAGTTCGAGGCCAGCCTCAGCAACTCAGCATGAGCCTAAGTAACTTAGTGAAACCCTGTCTCAAAATAAAAACTAAAAAGGGTTAGGGATGTGGCTCTCTGTGGTTAAGCACTCCTGGGTTCAATCACCATACCCAAAATAAATATATAAAAAAAACTTTACATGGTTTAGTTTTTGAAAAGGCATCATAAGAATAGTGTTTTTAAAAACACACATTATTCAGGCAAGGAAAAGAGACTATAATACAGCAGGCAAGAATATCACTAAAGCACAGATTTACGATGCTTCAGTAAGTAGCCTGTTAAATCCAAGATATACACTCAAACGTATCTTAAATGACCTCTATTTTTTTGCAATACCAAAGGTTCAAAACCAGGGACACTGTACCATGGAGTGATACCCCAAACTCTTTTTATTTTTTATTTTGAGATAGGGTCTTGCTAAGTTGCCTAAGCTGGCCTCAGATTTGTGATCCCCCTGCTTCAGCCTCCAGGGTTTCTTTCAGTGACTTTTTTTTGATCTTGGACTTCAATGGAGAGAACTGAACATAGATTTATATTTCAAAACTCTTTAGAAATGAAATAAGCCATAGCAGGACTGAGCAGTGAACTTCCCAACAAAATCACTTTCTTCTCAGTTAAGAGGAACAAGCTTTAGGTGAGGGGCAGGAAAAAACTAGGTGTTAATAAATAGTTTCAGATACACTTCCCAATTTAGGGTGGTAAGTTTACAGGAAGAGAGCCAAATTACGCTTTTTGGAATAAGAATAGAATATTATTCACAATCTAGTAAAAGGATTTTGGTTCCATTTAAAAGTATTTCCACTAGAATTATCCAAGGCCCAAAAGGTTTTTAAAATTCGACATATCATGTAAAATACACAACAAAAAAATCTATAATTAAGGACACCTCAGTACAGGAGGTGGTCAATTCTAATATTTAAAAGAGCAGAGGTCAGTGTTAAAAAAAAAAACTTCTATAAATGCTCATTGGTCAACCCTTGTTATTTACATTTATTATTATTAAAATAAATAATGCTGATTAAGAATCTTTCTTAGAAAATACAAATATCTAAAACCTATGTTTTTAAAGCTTCAGCAGTTCTTACATTCATCACAATAACTATTTCCACAGCAGGGAATGACAACAGCATCAGTCATAATATCTTTGCAGATGAGACACAACAACTCATCTGGGATAGGATCATCTTCTTCTGATGAAGAAGATGGTTCCTCTGGTAAGAAGGGCGGTTTTTCTTTCTTCCCAATTGCATATGCTTCTCTGTTTAAAAAAAAAAAAAAAAAAAAGATTTTAGTGCTTTAACATTATTTAAAAGGCAAAGTCATTCATGCTTTGTGATCTAATGTAACATATGGGAACGTATCATTCAGAACAATGACAATTAATTTAGACAAGCATATTTTCCAAAATAAGGGAGCAATTAATACACATCCTTCTCCTAAACAAGAAACATAAAACTCTAAACAAGCACAAGAAGAAATAAAGAAATGCTATAAAAGCAGCTAAAGGATTTTAGAATCCTTAACTCGAAATTAAACTGAGGGCCAGAGAGGTGAGGCCACACGTTCAGTGCCATAAAGGTCTATTTACACGGCAGGGAATGATGGCATCACGAATTCTCTCTAACCTACCAGGTTTCTTCAAAAACAAGTAATAAAAACTTTTCCCTCCATATTCCAATAGTCTCCAAAACCTATGAAGGTATTAAGAGTGAATGCCACAAGATGTGAAATTGAAATTAGTACTGATGTCATTTAACTAAGGAGAGATAGTCAAGGAAAAAACACCATCACTACACATTTAACTGTCAGAAGGAAACTTCAAACCAATTATCTACCCATAATTTTTGTTTTAAGAGTTTACAGTCAATTAAGAAATAAGATTTAAATGATCAGAATATGTGTTAAAAATAGGAAGTAACATCTTGTCAGACATTCTGGGTCCTTTTTTTGTAGAAATGCATTTTTCAGAAATGTGGGGTATTAAATACATTTTTAAAAAAGCTAATCTCAGACTTGTCACCACCTGCTTCCAACACCCCCATCTTCTCTGCTAACAAATATGTAAAACAGGGATTTCTAGAGAATTCTATTTTCATTTAGGAACAAAGTGTGTTTATCTCAATGCTGAAAACAAAAGAATCTCAGCTGTATGGAGTAGGGTACCTTAGGTGTGTTATTTGTGTTGCAGTTGCTCCATAGACATCACCACGATTCCAGAAATAAGTATCAATTTGCTTATGCCCCATTGTTCCCAATTTGTGAAAGAGGAGTCTCCCACTGCCCAAAGAGAGAAAAGAAAAGAAAAAAAAAAAAAGAGGAGAACAGAGGATAGAAAAAGAAACAGAAGAGTCTGAGTTGTTTATCAGTGGTGTTAGTGGAGAGCGTGAAAGTTTCATTTAAAATATTTGGGCTCCCATTTCTCCCCAGTATTTGCTGTGTGTTTGACACAAATGGGCTTTTAAATTTCAGCACTTAAAAGCAATGAAATTAAGTATTAGCTACAGTTCACAGGCGATGTTAACTTCTCCAACACAAATCGCTATTCTTTAATAACTTTTACAGAATACAGATGAAGCGGTCTGCTCTTAATTAACTATAAAATTCATCAATTTTGACCTAACACTGTTTGGAAACATCTATGGAATACGTCTGAGTTAGAAACAGCATAAGACTGCTCTCTAAGATGAACCACAACAACACAGATGGTGACTGATAAAAAATAGATGGGGGGTGAGGTTGAGAAGTGAGCAGGGTTGGGAGTTTAGGAAAACATTAATTCTTTTTTTTTTCCCCCCAGGGCTGAGGACCAAACTTGGGGCCTTGCGCATGCTAGGCAAGCGCTCTGCCACTGAGCTAAATCCCCAACCCCGGGAAACATTAATTCTTATTTGTGAACTCTAACACTGTATTTATCCTAAAGTACATGTTAAAAAACACCAGGTCTTTTCAATATCATTCTATAGCATAACTATTCTCATCATTACCAATGCTCAATACACTATACTTCAGCAATATTTATGGCATGAAGCTGAGGAAAACTGTGATCTCATGAGGTTATTTTAAATTGTTTCATAATTGTTATGGATTTATTTTGACTTAATTATAAAAACATGGGAGTTTTAAATTTTCTTTTTATCATTGAGAAAACATGGACACTTATTCTATAAATTGGTGTTTCTCAAAGCATATTCTGAAGCTCTAACTCCCTAATCTCTGGGGAAGACTTACTAAAAATGTAGAATCAGGATCTCATCACATAACCTCTAAATACAAAACTGGTGGCTCAGGATATAGCATCTAGAACCATGGTCCAAAAGAACACTTAATAATGTAATATATAAAATGTGAATTCAAAACTATTAAAATAAAAAGGTAATACAATAATTATCAAGATCAGATTAAATGGGAAGTTACCTAGTTGAACCATGTCACTAGACAGTGCCTCTGGGTTCAATCCCTACTGGCGGGTAGAGGGGAAGCTCATAGGCATGGTGGTACACGCCTGTAATCCCAGCAACTAAGGAGGCTGAGTTAGAAGGTTCCCAAGTTCAAAGCCAGCTTCAGCAACTTAGTGAGGCCTTGAATCTAAAATAAAAAGGGTTGGGGATGTGTCTTGGTGGTTAAGCGTCCCGGGGTTCAATGCGCTATACCCGCCAGAGTTCATAAAAACGGAAAACGCACAGCTGGTTTGACTTAATAGTTTATAAAATAAACCTGACTTTGAATCTTAAGACTACAAGGCATACTCAAACTTTAATAAGATTCTTCAATACTTTATTTATGCTTGTCACTTAATAAATTTGCCTCAATATCCTGTAGAACTTTTATTCTTATGCTTATTTTTCAAAATGATCATAGAATGAAAATAGCATATATAAGATAATGTGGAGCATGTATGTGAATGAGGAAGAAAGCAGGGAATGACAGAAAAAGAAAAAATAGAAGACTACAAGGGAAGTGGCACTCACTGATGACAAGAATCCCCCAGTCATTTGAAATTTGCTTTAAATGGAGCAGACTGCAGCCTCTCAATCTTAAAAACACAGAAATGCAACATGTGGCGACTAATGGATTTGGTGTACTAATTTCCCAAGCAATCCAAGTAGCCAAGTTACAAGCCCAAGATTAAAATATATGCCCTAGAATTGACTGTGAACTCCACAGGTCATAACTAATTTTTATACTTACGCATCTATAGTTGGTATTGCATATTTTCCAGTGTTGGTAAGCATTGCACCTTTCATGTTAGGATCTTTCACTTCCATCATAAAACTTCTGGGAATTCCAGTGCTCTTTTTAATCCTAGGACCAGATTCAAAGTTCTTATCCTATTTGGAGGGAAAAGAGAAGAAAAGCAAATATCCTTATTTAATAATCTGCTAACATTATGCAGTGCTTACTAATACTTTTTATTTGTAATGTTTCACATTTGTGAACTTATTTAATCTGTTAAATACTCTAAAGAGCTGTATCTAAACTAATCTTGCATAAAGTACTGTTATGTCCATTTCAGAGAGAAAAAAATAGGCTTGGTGGGATCAAGTAACTTGCCTAAGTTCACTCACCTATTAAAAGACAGAACCCAGACTTGAAGCCTGGCAAAGGTGGTTCCAGAAGTTGTGCTCATTTGCCATTTTAATAGAGAGAGCAATTTTACCAAGAAAAGTAAGATGACTAAACAAAACTTATAAGAAAAAAATGTAACACAGTTTCTGCTTTGCACTTACCCCATTTGTTGGGCAATTCTTAATATAATGACCAGGTTTACCACAACGGAAACAGGTGTAAGATGGAGGTGGTGGACCCAGAGGTTTCTTCATGTAACTGAAAGGGGAAAAAACCATGATTACATGTACAAAACATCTTTTTAAAAAATAACGCTTTTGAGTAGGGGGAAAATTTCACCCCAAAAGTTCCAATTACCATAAAGTATTTGTGAACTTACTTGATTGGGTCGTATTCATGGCCAGATTGCGACATCATTGCTTTTATTTTATCTTCTTCAGAAGCATTGGCTTCAGCCAGATTGGCAGTCTGTTTAACAGGTAATTATTTGACACACACATTAGAAACACATTTAAGACCACACAGCCAAAGACAACACCACTCATCCTGTAAAGAGCAGTATTTAAACTAACCTTGCATAAATACAGCTATTTACGCACATAACCTGGAAGAAGCAATGGGAATTCCTAAGATGACCTAAGGTCATGTCTGGGTGTTCAGGAGGCTGAGGAAAGTCTTTCTGGGGGCACTCAAACCTTAGACCCTGTTTGTACCTTATATTAAGATTTGTATACTACTACACTATGATTTAAAGACTAAGAAGAGAACTTTTTTTATATACTTGATGTTCTTAAATTTTAAAAATATTTCAAGTGTTAAATCATTAAGGCTAATTTATACTTAACAATTTGGAGACAGGGAAGGGGGTAGACGACTGAGCATATTATGCGGTAATTGGAAGTTAAGAGGCTCTTTAGGTAGCAGTGTCAGTTTCAAATTAAGTACTAAGGATGTGCATTAAGCATTTATTATAATTTTAAATTCAACTCTACAGATAAATTTAATGAACTTCGTCTTTAACGTATTATAGAGAATAGTCTAGATATAAGCAGGGTCTAAGGGAGTGGTTTCTAATAATTTCAATCTTCAAGCATCTAGCACTCATATCAGCCACTCATGAGCTTTTCTTTACATTCATCCACAAAACAAGCAACCAGTTTTAACATTTTATTGTATTTTATATACAAAGAATGCTTAACATTAACAGAGCTTAGAACAACAGCAACATTTACAGAAAACTGGATTACAGATGCTTAACAACTAATTTGTTTGAACCCAAACATTATTTTACAAATAGAATTTTAAAAAGAAAAGAAATCCCCCAAACCTCCCCAATTCCTTCCTGCAAATAAACAATGGTAGGAATAGACCAAAACTCAAATATGGTCCTCATAGTACAAGAGAATAAAAACAGTATACTATTACCTGCCAAAGATGTTAAATCTATGCTAAATCACTTTGCATCAAAAATGATAAAATAGAAGGCTTTTATTTTTAGTCCATTTTGTTTTAGAATCATTAATTTTAATGTTTAATTTTCCTAGGACAGGAGCTTAAAAAGCACTTATTTATTACTTGGACATTTTTGGGGGATACATCCTAAGGGAAAAGGACATGACCTATAACAAAGTCAAGGACAAGATAGGGACAAGCACTAATGGAAAACTCATCTTTTCATTAATCTTGATTGCTAAATTTGGTTTCACATTTCTGATAACAGGGAAAAAAAAGAATTTCTGGAAAACTGGACAACTTCCTTTTGGCCCTAAAATCTCTACCTATTTCTTGTTTTTTTTTTTTTTTAAAGGCACAATTTGCAAAATAAAGGTGCTGTTTTAAAAAAAGATTTCATCACTAGTGCTTTTCAAACAAAGATATACGTTAATGAGCGAATGCAAGCAATCTTATTGCAAAACATGGCATATACAATGATTTCAGGAGGTAACAATCTGCTCTTCTGCCAAACATACATATTGGTATATTCCTGCGAACAGCTTTATATACTTACACAATTCATGTAGTCTGTGTTCAAACAAATTAGGTGATTTAAAAGTTTTTGTAATGCAGACAGACTACAACTCTATAGCATAAAGAAACAACTAATATTTATAATATTGAGATTATGTATAAGCATTTAAAATATTGACCTTCATGGGATTGAGTCAAATATTCAAGAAAACGCCACACAATCGTCCGTACAAAGAAAATCTTCTGTTTTGGCTACTTAGAGAAAAGTCCACATAATTTACAGCCAAAACCAGGGAATTCCTCCACAACTTTGTTAATTTCCAATGTATAATTTAAAAATATGTGAGAGGGGGGAAATGATTAAGTGTATCTTCATGTGCTTCTTCAATCTTGAAGATGAACAATATTCCAACATTATGCTGAGGCTGATAACGTAACTCCCCTATCTTCTCAAAACAGCAACTACTCTTTATAGGATAGCAATATGGACAATGCTTCCGCAAAATACATCCTCCCCCAACCCATCTTTTAAAAAAAAATTGTTCCACATAAATGAATATGATGATAGTAAAAGACTATTTTCAATATAATATATATACATATATATATATATATACCTTTGTAAGCTGGGCCAGAGTAATAGATGCAGAAGAGTCATCAATCTGTTCACAAAAAATTAAACACACATTCAAGTTCCACACCGAAAACATCTCAAAGTGATAATTTAGTCCCTACTGTCACTTAATGGTTAAATATTGGGCGTTTTCTTAGTTTTCTAAAGAACTGTTATTTTGTTTTAAGCCTAAAAGTGTAGCTCAATCTACTTTATCTTTCTCTACACATTTCACATTCAGTAATAAAGGTTCACAGTTGAAGGAGACTTAATTACAATTTAAAAACAAGGTAAACAAAGTATATCACACAGGAAATCTGTTCAAAGTGGGAACTAAATACTGAATAAGAGTCCCGTGTCTCTCAATGGTCTCTAAATCTGATAATGCTCAAGACAATGTACACTAGAAGGGATTCTAAATTCTCCCCTATGCTATTATACAACATTGTAAAAACAAGCAGTTCTTCGATGGCTCAGATAATTGCTTTAATAAATAATAGCTCCCACATAATTGCTACCTTTTTTCCCTCTTTGAGCATGTACTGTTCAGTCTGAATAAGTTTGTTTATTCTTCCATATAGAAAGTAACAATAGCTTCTTGCCAAAGAAACCACAGCTTTATCAGGGGCAAGATGTTAAGTCAAGGGGGAGAAAAAAGGAAAACTGAAGGTACCCTGGGCAAAGGGTAAATAGCTGTCACATGATGATGGATTCTAATATTTGGAGAAAAGAAAATCAATTTTACCAAACAGCAAGTATATACATAATATACATATGTTTGAAGGATATGAGGGCTTTGAAAATTATTTTAAAAATGTAACCTTTAAATTTTTTTATTTGATCCTCTAAAATGATTTTTTATTAGTTAAAAAAGTATCTGTGTGTACTGCACCCGCGCGCACACACACACACACACACATCTTTTATCAAGAGACCTTCAAGACATGACTTCCCTATAGCTTTCTATTTAGCAAGTGGGCTGCTTATTCCACATTATAAGCTTCTCATGCATTATTGGTAGGAACTTGTCTAAAATGGAGAGAATGTAACAAGATGTTTAGGTCAAAGGAAGTCTTCGTTGGATATATTTTTTAAAAGTATTAAAATAAAAGCAGCATGACTTAAGACCTCAAATAGAAATGTAACCAGTTTCAGAATGAAGTTCTTGGCCAAAACCCACCACAGAAGGAACTCTTAAAAATTGTAAATAAAAATAATGTTGCCTAAATTTAAGATACATCTTACAAATGTCTTAGGGTTTTTAAGTTAGTTTGATGAATTTTATTATTATGGTGTTTGTTAAGACAAAAAGTTTTTTGCTCCACACTGAAGGATTGTAAAGAGTTCCTAATGCATAACAACCACATCTCATCTTTGAAGTAGCATTATCTTTAAGAACTTATCTCAAGGATAAGCAGGAAAAAGAAATGAAAGAATACATAACTGTCTTATTTGATCCAGAATACTAACCTACTCAATCTATTTTAAAAGGATTACATTTTACATCAACCAGGATTTGAAGTGACAAGGACTAAATAAATTGCTATCAACCTAATCATCAACTATACAGTGTTTCTAACCAATGAAAGAAATAGCCTTTAAAAATAATTACTATCTAAAATAGGAATACTGATGATTTCCCAACAAGGCAATCCATTATATCAAATTAAACCCACTCCTAATAAAGAAATTTAGTTTTTATGTTGGATTTTCTTCTTCTCTTTTTTTAGCTTTCTGTGACTATCATATATTTACTGTGTTGAATGTGGTTTCACATATGTAACTGCATCTCACCAAATAATTACTAGAGCACCTAAACACCTTATAATCTGCACAGAAGTCAAAATTACCATAAATTTAGAAAAGCATCCAATTTTGGTTTCTACAAATATAAAAGGTGATAAGAAATGGGTGAAAAATGTTGATAAAGAATGGCTTAAAAATGATTCAGAATTTACTAAAATGTCAAAAAATATAGTGGCTTCTCAGTAAGATGCGAACAAGATACTAATGTTAAGAAAAATATACAACATTAAAAAAATAAATCTTCATAAAACTGACCAATGCACACTGTCGTCATGAAAATTAACCCACCTCCCTGAATCTAATCAGGGGTCCTTATTTCTGAGAGAAAGGACCTGAAACTTTTTATGCGATTATACTTATTGAAACCAAAGGATCCTAAAAATGTAGTTCCTATCTTTAGTTAGCAAGAACACCACCCAGCTCTGAAGGACCAACACAGAAGGATGATTAAATAAAACAAGGTGGAATACGGAAACAGCCATCTCTTGATTAAAATTTGCTTTAAATTAATTTAAAAAGTGCATACATTTAATAAAGAGAAAAAATTTGGTCCTGTACCTCTACATACTTTCCTTTTGTGAATATGTACAATCCGCACAATTAAGTTTCCTAAGATGAGCACTAGTTAGGCTTAATGGTTATATTCTCTCTCATCCTAAATGTCAGCGAATGCACCCCAAGCAAATAAAAGATGGGGATTAACAAGTTATCGAATGTCTCCATTTCAGGTAATTCTAGCTAAAAATTAAAACCACTTTTAAAGTATTAAAAAAATAAACAAATAAAAAGAAAAGAGAAGCCTAAATAAGCTTAAAATAAACTGCTTCTTATAAATGTAATACAGACATGCCAGGGAACACACAAGGCTAAAAGAATGTTAACTTTATTTATGAACATGTGATTTGTGTTTATACACATGCTAATAAACAAAAAGGAAATAATTGTTTTCAAGAAATAAAACTTCATCTGAATTAGTTTAAATACTGTATAAAAATGTACTTTATACAAAACGTGTTACATTTACTACTACAGTCACCAGGAGAGTAAATCTAATTTGTGCTAGCATTTGGATACATAAAAATCAGTTTTAAACCAATCACCAGCAAAACAGAAACTTGGACAGTTTTTACAGCATTATGCTTTGGGGAAAAAAAAAACCATATATCCAAAATGAGGGGGGGGAAAAAAACAACCCAAAACACTAAGACTTTGACCTTTGAATCACTACATTTAGTTCCATCAGAACTAAAGGCCATATACTTTAGAGAACAAGTCCAAAGTTCAGATATTCTATGTTACCATGTTTAAGATCCAATGATCCAAGGTTAGTGAAATGCCTCATACACAAAGATCAGTAGTACTTTGAAGGTATAAAATGAAATAGCAAGCAATACCCTTGAATTCTAAATGAAGATTTCAGACATCTTGCATTGTGTACAATATCAAGCCTGAGCAATAAAATGTTTAGAGAACCATCAAATGTACAGAACCCAATTAAGATAGACCTATATTCTGAAACAGATGTTTCATTCCACAATTTAGGAATGCTGCTACCTTTTACTTAAGAGCGTAAAGTCAAAGAAGTGTCACACTTAAGGTTAATCTGGGATTATAAAAATTAAAATGTTACCCTGGTCAAGGAGTTACCTTTGATAACCTACAGCTTCCAATAGCCTAAAATTAATGCAGCATTTTAGTATCTTATGAGGAAGGGAAATATTTTCATTTGGACATTTGAACAGACTAGATAGAAGTACAAGACCTTGTACTAAAATTTGAAAACAATATATCCAACTGTATGAAATTATCAAAATCACTAAGACATTTATGTACTCATAGGGAGAAGGGGGTGTAGTTTTTACTTTATAATATACTAAACAAAGATTAGGAGAGCTCAAAATTGCCAAATAAAGCAAGAATAAATAATAAAGCTGCATCAACTATCTCTGGAAGGCTCTTTTCTAAGATGTATGGAATTTGGAGTAAGCATGTAAGCTTTGCATGTTGCTGATGCATTTTTGAAAGCCACCAATCAGCCAGGGAGTAGGGTGAAACTAACAAAAACTAAGTGATACAACGTGAAAATGGCAAAATATACAACTCCAAACATTTTTTTATTGCAAGAAACAAAAAGCACACAACAGCCTGTACATACATACAAAATACTAACTATAGACAGACAGATGTAGAACATGTTATCATGTTCATCAGTGTAAAACCTATACGATCTAAAAAGGATCATACATTACTGTACAACACAGTGTCATACAGGGAGAATTCTATCATATTTAATATGAAACAGTGTTATGGGCACAAAATTTCCCATTTCTACAGAAGAAGTGTGCAAATTATGCCATATATATCCATATTCAACTGAGCTGTCATCAAAATACAATTTATTTACAATGTGTACTATCATCAGTTGGATATTAAGTTCTAAAAATGATTTACTTCACTGCAACAATAAAAAGGTAAAAGCAATGTGTAGAAAAAAGTGTGATATTGTGTTTTTACATACTGCTTTTGTAGTTCCCATCACTGGTTCAGTTCGACTTCTAAAAAATAAAACAAAAACAATAAAAGCTAATATTAGTCTTTACAAATTTTAACTAACATTAGTATTTGCGATTTTTTGTGTTAATACATATCTCCAATCACACATTTTTAGTAACACATTTTTCTCTGGTACAAAGACTTTATCTTTACCATCTTTCAGAAGGTAAATACGATTAAAAAAAAATTCCATTCTGGGGAATTCTAGCATACATATATGTACCTTGCCACTTAAATGTTTTCTGAAATGTAGTACAGGAATTTTGTTGAGAAACTTTATGGTTGATTCCTAACAGATTGAAAGATTATTCTCTGGTTTTAAAATAGAGCCAATATATAAATTTCTATATCATATTTTCTTAAAGCAAGACTACTACCATTAACATTTGATTTAGATCCTGAGAAATTGTGTCCTCTAAAAACGAATTTTCAAATCTGGGAAGACAGGTTTCATTTCGTCGAAGTTTCAAAATAATGACTAAAGAACAAATAAGAATTTAAACTCCCAGGGTGATGTACCTTAGAATATTTTAGCTAAAAAGAATGAGTTAAATGATTACATAAAATTGGACAAATTTTTGTTTTTATTTTTTGGTACCAGGGATTGAACCCAGGGGCACTTAACCACTGAGCCACATCCCCCAGTCCCTTATATTTTTTATTTTGAGATAGAGTCTTGCTAAGTTGCTCAGGGCCTTGCCAAGTTGCTGAGGGTGGCCTCTGAACTTGCAATCCTCCTGCCTCAGCCTACCAAATCACTGGGATTACAGGTGTGTGCCACCATGCCCTGTAAAACTGGACAATTTGATGTTTAAAAAAACATACAAATAAATCCAGAAAGAAATTTCTTCAGCTCACACAGGAGAGTGGACAGCAGTTGAGTCGCTAAATATAACCTCTAAATGCTTAGCTTTAGGCATCAAAAAGGAGTTTTTAGGGTCGTGTGTTATGTGGAGTCCTGAAATTTAAAAAAATTGGGGAGGGGGTTTCATTTTCTAGTATGTGCTCAACAAATTCAAAGGTATTCTGAGGCAAGTTTATCATAACAAAATCCTATGATGTTGTGTATTAACATATATTTTGCGTTAAGAGACAATTTATTTTGCCATGTACCTCAAATAATTATTTTCCCAATCATAAAAATCCAGAGAAATGGGCTATTTGCTTTTTTAAAAAGCACATGACAGGGGCTGGAACAGTGGCTCAGCAATCACGGTGCTTGCCCTGAGTTCAAACCCCAGCACCATGTACACAACGAAGTGTCAGAGCTACGAAAGCCACATGAAAAACTAAATAAAACGGATTCTTTCTCTCTCTCACTGTTCCTCTCTTAAAAAATAAAAAGTGCATGGTAAAAGTATAATTTCATACTACACTGTAGAAATTAATTCTTAAAATCATAACCTTAATTTATGATTCTTAAAATTTAAGTTAAAAGTACATACTACTGAGTTCACTTGGTAATTACAACAAAGTTATTCAGCTTTTTAAAGGTGATACTATTCTGCAGCTGTTACATAAAAGGACCTTCAAAAATTAAGATATGGAATGTCAACTTTACAATGAACTAAGGAGAAAAATCTTAGAATACTTGCCCACATGAGGTAAAACTCCAAGAAGCGACTCTTTTACCTTAATTCCAAGAACACATTCCATTTCTTAGGACTGGCAAATTCCAGAATTTTTCTTTGATCCAAAGCAGAATTTGCCAAAATTTCAAACAAAGCTATGTAAGTTCTCAGTGAAAACCACTATTCTTTAAATTGCCCAAGCTGCTGCCTTATTCACATATTTTTAGTTCTGTTGTCACTAATAAAGTTGTAAGAAAGCAGAGAAATTGAAGGATAAACAGTTTCAATTATGTCCTTTGTAAATATGAGAGTTCAAGAGTAGTCCTGAGAGAATGCTGTGTTCTTATTCCAATAATGCCCATTTACTATATGCTAGCACTATTTAATTTTTAGAACCCTATAAGTCAGTTGAACTTAGGTATTCATGAGACTGATCTAGGGCCCTCACCCCCAACCCCTGCAGATATCAAAATGTATTGATGCTCAACTCCTTCATATAAAATGGCATATTCTTGAATATATGTAATCTTCTTCTATACTTTCAATCATCTCTGGATTGCTAATAGTAACTAATACAATGTAAATGCTATATAAACAGTTACTACAATGTATTATTTGAGGAATAAAGACAAAGCAATCTACATATGTTCAGCACAGAAGCAATCATCATCAACCTACGTAGTAACTGTTTTTTCTTTTTCTAATCTTTTCAATCTGCAGTTACTGCAGACACAGAACCCAAGGATGCCAACTATACTACATCCCTATTTTAGAGAAATTGGAGGCACAAAAACTTCAGGTAACTTACCCAAAATAACACAACTGTACGTATGAGGCAATAAACAGAGTAAAACCTAAGCTTGATTCCAGTATTACAATCATAAATCCTATATACTCTATGGGCTCCTAACCAAAGCCTCTTATTGACAAGAAGCATAGGTTGGCATTACTGAATACCCTTGATGCTGCCAAAATATGTAAGATCTCTATCACATACATTTTTGTGGTGAAGACAGCAAAAAATTCTCCCTAAGAATAGCTCTTACTTCTAAACTATAGTCTAAGTCAATTTAACCAGGGAAAGAAATCAGAACACACACACACAAAATAAGAAAGATTTAAAAAATTTAAAAGGGTCTATTTTGAAAAATACATGAAATACTTACATAACATATGTCTTGCTTGTAGATTTAACACCTCCTATAGGAATTCTTCTAACAATTACAGATGAATTCTTAGGAATTAGAGCATTATCATCAGTATATTCTGTAATAAAGAGATAAGAGAGTCAAATTTCTATTTAGAGATTTGGGTTAAATACTCAAGAATTAGAAAACTTCAACAAAAATAAACTTTGTGGGAACTGAATATAGCCACAAAAGAGCACTAATAACTGCATGTTCCTTGCATCTACATTACTAATATTGTCAGATCAAATATCCAAAGCCATAAAGGGGCTTCGATTCAAAGGACACCAAATGTCTAGCACCTCTACTTTGTGGAACTCCAAATCTCATTAAGACCAAGCCATTCCCTAGTTTAGCCAGAAAAGTTCAACATATAAACTAATGAAGACAGTCTGCTCCCGCCACCAGCCCCTAACAAATGAGCTGAATAGTATGAAAGCGGTCCTTATCACTGGAGCAGTCCTTATCACCGAAGAAGACAGACTATGCAATAAATTATGACATTATGAACATAAGAGGCTATAGATGGGGGTGGGGTGGGGAGAGAGTTAAGTTTGAGGGGGTGGAGAGAGAATGAATGGCAGATGCAACTTTGGATAGAATATTGATTCAAAGAAAGCCCCTTGGAGGAACCTACATTTCCAACTTGAAAGACAGCTGACCTGATGGTAGAAGTCTATAATACCATCTACTCAGGAGGCTGAGACAGGAAGATATCAAGTTCCAGGAGAGCCTGGGCTACTTGGTCAGACCTTGTCTCCAAATAAAAAATACAAAGGGTTTAGGGATATATAGCTCAGTGGTAGAATGGGTTCAAACCCTAGTACCACAAGAATAAACCAAACAGTAACAACAAAAAACAACTGAGAACCCAGCCAGATATGTAAAAAAAAATCTTGATGGGAGTATTTTATGCAGAGGGGAAAATATGTGAAAAAATGACACAGAAAGACAGAAGAGCTGAGGAAAACAAAAGAATAACATTAAAAAAAAACCCAGCAGTATAGATCATGCATTGATTTATACTTTGTTTCTAAGTACCACAAGGAAGTCACTGCAGAATTTTAAAGTAAGTGACTACAACTGATGTGACAAAAGAAAAAGATGCTGGGCATGTGATGCCTGTAATTCCACCTACTAGGGAGGATTAGGCAGGAGGATCCCAAGTTCTAGGCCAGCCTGGGCATCTTAGTGAGACCATGTCTCAAAATAAAAAAAAAGGGCTGGGGACTTTACTCAGCAGTAGAGTGCCACTTGGTTTAAACCCTGGTAATACAAAAGAAATAAAGAAACCAATTAATTTTAAAAAATAAAAAGATTACTCTGTCATCTATATGAAAAATAAACTGTAGGAAAAGAGTAGAAACAGGACGACTAATAAGGAGGCTGGTACATAATCCAGGTAGAAATGATAGCCTGTGTTAGGATATGGCAGAGAGAAATGGTGAGCCAGAATGTGATGATAGAAAAGAGACAGCTTGCTGGGATGAATAGGGAAGATGAAGGAAAAGGAACGAGGCAAGAATTCCTGGGTTCCTAGCTTTAGTAAATGGTACCACTATTTGAGAAAACCAAGAGAAGATGAATGGATGCTATTTCCCTTCTCTTGGACTGTTCATAATTTACAGTACTAAAGAATAGACTGAACCTTAACTACAACAAAAACATAGGACAAAGAATCTTGATGATCTTTGGTAATTTTGTAAAACTTCCAAAAAGGTAAAACAACTCACTAGAGATGCAAAAATGTATCCATCTCCCTTAAATCCACAACCAGACTTTAGGGTTCACTTTTTATGGTATTAAAGCTTATCTGCTTCATTTAAATTGCTTAGTACAAAGTAGCTATCTCTCTCCTAAATTTTTTTCAAGCTTACTACATACTAGGAACTTTAGGCTTTTAATTTATATCAACTTTATTATGTTTAGTCAAAATACTGTTAGTAATCCCTGTTATAAACCAAATTGTTCAGGAAAGGGTTCTTTCAGTGAATATCAACTAGTTGGGATATCTCACAGGTATCCAGTTACAGTGATGCAATCTCCCAGATTTAGGCATGCCAACGTAAGACTACCAAGACTACCTTTGTTATCTTAGATATCTTGTCCCAAATTCTAAGCAATCTGAGTCAGAAATTCCAGGAGGAGGATAAGGCATTTTTAATAAGCTTAAAAAGTTAATTCTAAAACCAAAATATATCAAATATCTGATAGGAAAGTTTGTGAACATGTAACAACTTTTAAATGTGTCCACAATGACTTTCACAGAAAATCTACTAATTTGATCCAAGCAGTACTATGTTAAATAGTAGTGAAGTCAGGTGCCCCAATGACCTTCAAGCAAATGTTCTGACCACTTTACCTTTTAATTTCAATGGTTTTCTACCCTTTCAAAGTATCTTACGCTAGAAATAACTCCTTAATAGTCTTTTTGCTTCAAAGGACATGCCAGCATAAGTTCTGATCCAAAAACACGAATGGCATGGATGGAATGAAAAACAATGAATTTGAGAGTCAGAAAGGGTCTTGTGAAATACAATCTAGAAAATAAACAGGACACTTAAGTCTAAAACAAAATTCTGATCCAATCATTTCAGTATTACTAGGATTTAAGGGTCCTAAACTCAGACTATCAAAACTGTACGGATTGTTTTGTGGAACCAAGGCAGAAAGTAAAACGATCCAGAGCTCAACTCTTTCCTAGGCAATCTCTTTTGAGATTATTTGAAACCTTTGTAACCTTTGCTGTACAGTGCTAAAACCAAGTAGCACTTTTATGCGATTTCCTGCAAAATTCATTAAGTTGTTACCCTCTGCACTGTTATCAATGATCTTCCCTAACGTGACAACCTCATGAAATGCACATTTTGTGTCCCACAGCTCTTTTCTTAACCAACCTAACATTAACCTTTCTCCAGTAAAGTGCAGCTCACACAATGTATGTAAGAAAATACCCTGCTGGGCAAAGCACTTTCCTGGATTTCAGAGTGTGGATCATGTATCATGTATTTACATTTCCTGGACTAGGGGGAAGAAAAAAACACACAAAACTCCAATTTGTGGACAAGATTCCTTCATCCATAACTTTCTCCAGTCTAAAAGTTGCTTTTAATGGGAAGGCAGACAAGATGGAGCAAGCTTAGTCCCAAATAACTCAAAATGCTAAAAAAGAAAACCACATAGTATATGACAAAATTGCCTTAATATCTTCTAATTTCACTTATACTGTCTTATCTTTCATTCACAAATACTAATTAGGATAGGAAGATGACCTAAATTCTTAAAAACTCATCTGTTTTGGGAACTGTAACAACTACAGTACTAAGGCATACTTTTGGTGGGCTTCAAAAATATTTCTCATCTGTTTATGACCAACAATTTTCCCTCTCCCTAAGTAGATAATTACAATTACTAAAGGATATAACAATTGTTTAAAATAAGGGGGGCAGACGATATTTATTCTCTTGCATATTATTATGAGTAAATAAAATTTTTCCTTAATGAACTATTTTTGAGTCATTATATGCCAGTACTGCTTGCTGTTCCTTGGCCTAATAAACTATACATAGGCCTGCGCTGTAAATGAAAAGAGGTATTAACAAAATTTACCTACCAAACTACAGGCTGGAGGTGAGGTACCTCCCAATGCCAACTAAAATAAAAACCTCTTGCCATACCACACCCTGAAATTGGTGATCAAAAATTACCCTAACCTTATTAGAACTTCCCTCCATTTCTTTTTTTGCATTCCATCAATAAATCTCAGAAGACCGACTTATTGAAAACTACACATCAGCATTACTGCAGTGACAAAAAGAAACCAAAACAAGCTCAAAGTCAAAGAAGACTCCTGGGTCACATTTATCTACTCTTAAATTCCAAGTACTATAAAATACCTTTAAAATGGAGAAAGAACCCAAAAGATTCTAATCAGTGGTTTACCTGTAGTAACAAGACACCAGCCCACTATTTTTCAGAGTCACAGAAAGTCTAGTAATTACCACTTTAATGAAGAAATGTAGTCCTGAGCTTTACTGAATTGCTAAATTCAAGAGTCATATGATGAACAAAGAGGTCAACTACTTAATTACTGCACTACAAATTCTGGAATTTACACACAAGACAGTGGTGACATCAGAACATTTCAAGTTCCAAAAAACATCCTGATATTGATTAAATCCTTAAAAATATTAAGAATCCAATCTCCAGAACACAGACAACTCCAAATAAATTACTAAATGCGGGGGGGGGGGCAGGAAAGAGCACATACAATTTGCTATTAAATTCTAAAACACTGTTAGGTTATAAAATCAGAAGTTACGTCTATTACTGCTTCAACAAGAAAGAAACCTTGCACAGGATCTCCTCCCATTCTGATGAAAAACAAGGTAGAAAACGCCACAAGGCAGTCACCCTCAAAAAACAACATACTGCCTTCTCTCCAACGCCCATTTTTTTTTTACACACTGAGAATACCCAGACTTCCACGTTTTGGGATCAGACTGTTAGAGAAGACTCAAGCAGGCAGAAATCAAACAGGGCAGTTAAACTGCAAGGTCGGCTGCTGCAACCCCTGGCTATCAATGAAAGTTGCATCAGAAGTATTAGAACGAACTAGAATGGCGGTTAGTCCTCTGCCAAGCACCTTAAAACTCTCAGCTACCATCTCCACCCAGCGAACACCTGGCGCTCAGGCGGCCCTTACCTTCTTTCGTCTGCGCGTTGGTGATCTGCAGGTCGCAGTCGGCAGCTTTCAGCTTCTCTCTCCCCATAATCTGCTTCTTTAAGTCGCAGAGGGAGATGTGGAGACCATCAAAGGTGACGGTATCATAGTTGAGTTTAGAGGAAAATTTATAATGCACACAGGACATTGTGCCAAAGGATTCCTAAGGTTCAGCGAGGAGACGTGGACACTCTCAATATATGTATATTTATAAACGGAAGAGCAAAATATGTACACACACAAAACACTCAAAAGACACCGAAGGACCCTAAGGCTTCAGATTAAATACCCCCCAACCACAAGCAGGGGTTCGTGAGAACAATAATCCAGAACCCCCCGGCACTCAGAATCGCTTCATGTGGGAGGAGGAGGACGAGGACCCGGAAGGGGGGAACTCGAGAATCCGCCAACGGGCACCGTGTCACCCGGCTGGGTCCCCCTCGCTCATGCTAAGGGCCGGCAGTGCAGTCAGTCGCGGTCAGTCCACACGTTAGAGTCCGGGTGCCCCCGCGGGGTCAGGGGTCCATAGCGCGGCCGCACCTCCCGGCTGGTCTCTCTCCGTGGATGGGGGGACCCAGGCCCCGGGAGAAGGTTGCGGGGAGAGGGCCTAGGCCCGGAGTCCACGAGCGGCCTCTCGCCTCCGGCTGGCTTCCGGACGACCGGCGTCAGCTTCCCCAGGCCCAGGCCCCCACTACACACACACACCCTGGCGCCTGCTCCCCGGCGGCCACGAGCGGCCCCGCGGCCTAGGCCGAGAACGCGCGGTCGGCGGAGGAGAGGCCTTCCGCAGGCCGCCCCCGGCTCGGGCTCCGCCTCCCCCCCGCCGCCGCCGCCGCCTCGGACAAAAGCCGGCGCTGGGCCTCAGCGAGGCCTCGGAGCACTTCCTCACCACCCCGGGCCCCAGCCAGCGGCCGGGTGGCTTCGGCGGACCCCGGGGACACCGCCGAGGCTCCCTGACGCTTCCTCTCGCCGGATCCTCCGCGCTTCTCTCGCCTTTCGCTCCCGTCGCCTTTCGGCTCAGAACCGAGACAGTGAGCCTGGAAACGGTCGGGCGGCGGCGAGGGCTTCGCTGGCTCCCTTTTTGTTTTGCCCCCCTGCCGCTCTCGGGCCCTCACCCAGCGTCGGCGACACCTCCTAGCCAGGCACTATGGCGGACGCGGCCTGGCTTCGGGCGAGCGCCCCACTCCGGGGTCTCTAGGCAGGGATTGCACGGGCGGCGCGCGCGGGGCGGGGCCGGCGTGCGCCGATAGGCGGGCCGAGGGGCGGGGCCGCGGCGTCACAAAGCGCACCGGCCCGCCCACGTGACCCTGCGCTTTGTGACTCGGAGCGCGGAACCTGAACCAGCCGAGGAACGGGACGGACCATCTGCCTCCAAGGACGGGGGGAGGCTGCGGCTCCGGGCGGACCGGCTCATGGGGCAGTGCGGGGAGGGGCGCTCACTTTGCAGCCGCTGCCCCGGCAGCTTCCGCGGCTGAGTGGCTTGCGGAGCGGTGGCCGGCGAACTCCCCCGGCCGCACAGGCCCCAGCAGCTTCCCGAGGTCCCCCCAGTTTAAGTAAGCGTTCTGGTTCCCGTGCAGTAAAGTATGGTTGCTACGTAAGCACTCCCTAAACTTCCCTTTCTGACACACTGGCCACCCTGAATTCTTCGTAAGCGGAAAATCTGGAGCAGCCATCAGCAGCACCACGTAGTTACCGAGCTATTATGTGCTAGGCACGGGGCTAACCGCGTAGTGACGCTGCCGGGAACCGGAGCCGAGTCGTCTGCGTTGGAGCCCCGGTTGAGGCCTCCAGAGTCAACTCCTCTCTGCCTCATTTTCTTTGGCTGTAAAATGGTGTTTAAAATAGTACTTGGTTTACTGAATTGTTCTGGATTAAATGAATACATTTCGATGGCTTAAGGCCACGCCTGGCAAATGGTTCAATGTGTCTCCATAGAGGTGGCTCCATAGGTGTCAGTGCACCATTAAAACCTTCTAAGTAGTCAGTATCTCCATTATCTCCAGTTTATAGATGAGACAACTGAAGGGAACAGGCACCGCACTTTCTGAATTTGCAGAACGGGGAGTTCCTGCTGCTTTGTGGGGTCCTGGTCCCATTTTTGATTACAAATGCTAGGAACTGTGCCAAGAACCCCCTCAGGGGGTTGGAATGTGTATATATATTGGAATATACATATATATACACATATATATGTTAATCACAGCATAAGGAAGTTACTACATCTATAAATTTCATAATATAATAAAATCACTGTGATAAACTAATAATCACTATCGTTTACAATGCATATTCCTCATCCTCTCTGAATTGGTACAGGTCTAGGCTCAGGGAAGTTGATCAACTAAGAACAAGATCAAGATCATACAATCAAGAGGTAGCAGTTTCCCAAAGAACTTCCTGAATGTCACACCCCAAGTTCTGACTCAATTCAATTTAAATCAGTGATTATGTTGTGCGAGAAACCCTCCTACGGTCATCTTACTTAAACAGGTGGGGGGGCCATCACTTTTGATCCCTTTATTCTTTATCTTCTTAGCATTCATCAGTAACTCACCTGGTGTGTTTGCTTTATAATTATGTCCCCCAGATGGGAACAGGGATTTTATCTTTATTTTTACTGCATCCCCTGTCTTAGAACAATACCTAGACATAGTAGGTACTCAACAAATAGGTGCTGAATAATTAGTTACATTCTTATGTGATCTAGAGAACTATCTGACTTAGTTGGGTATGATCCATCCCAGCTACTTAGGAGGCTGCGGCAGGAGGATTGTAAGTTTGAGTCTAGCCTCAGGCAATTTTTAAATAATTATTTAAAAATAATTAAAAAAAAAAGATTGAGGATCAATGTAGTTCAGTGGTAGAGGGCCCCTGGGTTCAATTCCCAGTAATACTTGGTAGGTGGGAAGGAAGGGAGGGAGAAAAGAAGAGAAAATTAAAGTTCTTGGAAATAAGAATTTTAGTCAAGGACAGCCCCAGAGATACAAATACATCTTAACCATGAACACAGTATTTTTCACATGCAGCAAGTTTCTCCTACTTTTATCTTTTTTTTTTTAGAAAGAAGGACAATGAGAGAGAGAGAGAGAGAGAGAGAAACAATTTTTATTTAGTTTTTCATGTGGCCTTTGTAGTTCTAAGACTTCATTGTGAATGTGGTGCTGGATTCAAACTCACATACTCATGCATGCTGGGCAAGTGCTGTAACCACGAGCCACCACTCCACTCCTATTTTTGTCTTTGATAACAAAAATTTCCTGCTGTTTGGTCTACAACAGGATGGCTAATTTTCTTAAAAACTTGTGTGAATGAAAGGGGAAGAGCTATATCTAATGAAAGAAAAGTTGGACAAGAAAATGATAAACTATCTTGTGATCTACACAGCCAAAGTGAAGACTCTAAATCCTTTCACTACCTGGTCTTTAATTAATCCCTTTATATCCAAAATGTCTGCTTTGCTCAGCTGATGGATAAGTGAACCACACCCTCAGGATAGGATAGAGAGGATTAAACTCAACCAGAGAAGGAGTATCTGTCCCTGGAAAGAATGTAGTCAGTATTATAGTTTGATCACCCCAGGCAAAGAGCCTCTTATCAACCTCTGAGCACTGTAACTTAGGGGATCTTCATGAACAAACAGGTCCAAATGCACTCACAATCACAGTAAATGTATTTACAAGATTTAAGTTGATTCACTACACTCATTTTTCCCCCTCTTGGGGATGCTGGGAATCCAAACTGGGGCCACTGAGCTACACCCACCCCTCCCTAAACCAATTATATGGTTCCAATTCTTTAAATTCCTTTACTGATTTCAGTTTTATAGTTTTAATTCAGTAAGATGAAGATGTTCTCCTGGCCACTTTTCCCCATCCCCACTAATATTTTTATAAGCCCTTGATAAGCCTTTTTAAACTGTATCTTCAATGAGGGAAGCAACCTTGTTTAGGATCTCATTTCTTGATGCCAAAACTTCAGTTTCAGGGAGCAGAATTGGGAGACCCAAGAAGCTCTGTGTGTTGGCTGTCCTCAGTGGACTTCCTAACCTCAGGAAGTTAGGAGGAGGGCTGCTTCAAGGAGGCTGTTAACACTTTTAATTTAACCAGTGCTGCAGATTCTAAGTCTGCTCTTGCCCTCAACTCAAATTTATGAATGTTAGATGCATCAGTATCTTTCCCTCCCCAATGGTTGATTACCCTTATATTGCCTTTCTATTTTATTATTTAATATTTTGGCCTACAGCTGGGCTTGGTGGTGCATGCCTATCATCCTAGCGACTCTAGAGGCTGAGGCAGGAGGATCACTAGTTCAAAGCCAGCCTCAGCAACTCAGCAAGTCCCTACACAACTTAGCGAGACCCTGTCTCAAAATAGAAAAATAAAAAGAGCTCTAGGGATGTGGCTCAGTGGGTAAGTGCCCCTGGGTTCAATCCCCAGTACAAAAAAAAAAAAAAAAAAAAAAAAAAAAAAAAAAAAAAAAAAAAAAAAAAAAAAAAAAATCAGCCTACAAAGACTTTTTGCATTTTTGTGAAATAAAATTAATTCATCTGTTCTTCCTTCATGGTTTTTGCCTTATATGCTTGGAAAAGGAATTCCTAGCCACTTAGCTCTCATCTTAAGCATTTATTTGCTTATAGTTCCTTTTTATTTATATATGACTTCATGATTTTATTTTATTTTTTCAAAGAGAGAGGGACAGAGACACACAGAGAGAGAGAGAATCAATTTTATTTAGTTTTTCATGTGGTTTTCGCCACTTGGAGACTTCGTTTGTTGTGTTTGTGGTGCCGGGGTTTGAACCTTGTGCATGCCAGGCAAGTGCTATAACCGCCAAGCCACTGCTCCAGTCCTGACTTTATGATTTTAAATTAAACTTTGTAATCTATTTGAATTTTTAGGATGTAGAGTATATTATAGAACAAAGATCATTTTATCCCCATTTAGTTGTAAAATATGATATTAATAAGAAAAAGAGCACTATATATTATGGCTTAGTGTAAATTATACATGTTTTATAAAGGTGTATTACCATCTACAGTAATGCATAAAATACTGCTATGAGTATTGTTCCCCCTCCAAAAAACAAACCAACGAAAAACTGAAACAAAACTCTGTGAGTCCTTTCTCTTCAGATTGAAATAGTACCTTACAATTTTTAAAAGTTTATAATTTCACATTCATAGAAAAATTGAAAGAATAGCGCAGACACTCTTCTTTATTCTCTCCTCGGTGTTAATGATTTGTCCCATTCCTTTTATCATTTGTTCTTTCTATGTGTCTGTCTATATATCTATTTCTGAACCAAGCGAGAGGATTTTGTAGACATCAATCCCCTTTATCCCTAAAAATATCCATGTATAGTTCTGGAGAACAAAGACTCTCTTACAAAACTGTCTTAAATTTATCAAAATCAGAAAATGTAACACTGAAACTAAGTTATTATCTAATCCGCAGTCGGATTCAGATGTTTCCACCTGCTAATGTCTTTTCTATCTCCCCCCCCCCCCACCCCAGTCTTTGGTCAGATCCAAATCACACATTGCAAATAGTTACCATGTTTCTTAAATCTCCTTTAATCTGAAACAGTTTCTTAGCCCTTCTTTGTTTTTGTTCTTTTGTTTCATGTGTTTTGTTTTGGTACCAGGGATTGAACCCAGGGGTGCTTAACCCCTGAACCACATCCCCAGCCCTTTTTCATTTTTATTTTGAGACAGGGTCTCACTAAGTTGCTTGGAGCCTTGCTAAATTGCTGAGGCTGGCTTTTTGTTTTTTGGTACTGTGGATTGAATTCTGGGATGCCTAACCTCTGAGTCATATTGATGCAGGGTTTTTGATATGGGGCTGGATTCTCTGCTCCTACTGGCGAATGGAGTCTGGGCTGCTACAGATTCTAGCAGCCAAAACAGCCAGCTTCTAGTGTTTGCAGAGATTCCCAGATAAAACTGGGAATTTGGGCTCACTGCAGGTGTCTGCAGCCGAAAGTGTTAGCCATTCTCCAGCTGAAAGCTGGGTGTTGCAGCCCTTGGTGTGGTGGAAATTCATCCCGGGAATTCAGCGCCAATCTTCTGGGTTCTTGTCTCATGAATTTGAAGAATAAAATCCACGGACAACCACGGAAGAAGGAGTAAAAGGAGTAGGATTTATTTAGGAAGAAGAGCAGAGACTCCGCAAGGCAGAGGGGCACCTGGAAGCAGGACACCGTCTAATGGAGGTTCGGCCAGAGGTTATATAGATTTGGGGTCTGAGCATAATTAACATTTATGCAAAGCAGGCATTGAGAAATGCATCAACTCCATTGGTTAAAATCTATGTAAAGCAGGCATTGAAACTGGTCAAGAGCACCATTGGTTAAAACAAAAGGTGGCAAATACTTCCTAGAATCCACCAGTGACCACCCCCATCTTAGTTGGGACAAAGGTGAGCCTCAAGGTCTTTTTGCATTTGAAGGCCCTGAGCACGCCCTGTCAGTCACTCTCTGCCTCTGCCAGCTAGCTCTTGGATAGGGGCCCTCTGTTCTGACTACCTAGCCATTTCACTGTCTCTCCTAATCTGTCTCAATATCCCCAGCCTTTTTTATATTTTATTTTGAGACAGGGTCTTGCTAAATTGCTTAGGGCCTCACTAACTTGCTGAGCCTGGCTTTGAACTTGCCATTCTCCTGCCTCAGTCTCCTGAGTCACTGGGATTACAGGTAGGCACCTGGGCATCTTGCTTCCTTCTTTGTCCTTTGATAGTTTTGAAAAGCACAGAATAATTCATTTGTGTTTTGTTCTCCAATCTGGGTTTGTTTAATGTTTCCTCAGAGCTTCCCTCAGGCTATGCAATTTTGGTGATAAAAAACAGAATTGCTGGGCACAAGGGTTCATGCCTGTAATCCCATCAACTCAGGAGGCTAAGCAGGAGGATCACAAGTTGGAGACCTGACTCAACAATTTAGCAAGGCTCTAAGAACTTAATGAGACCCTGTCTTAAAATAAATATATATATAAAGGGCTAGGGATGTGGCTCAGTGGTTAAGAACCCCTCATTTTAATCCCTGGTAAAAACAATCCCTAGTTTATAAAAAGAAAAAGAAAAAAAATATATATGTGTGTAAAGTATATATATGTATATATATGTGTAAAATATATATGAAAATATGTATACAAACATACACAAACTACAGCTCATGGTCCAAATCCAACCTACCACCTTCTTGTGTAAGACTCTTGGACTAAGAATGATTTTTTAATTTTTTTAAAGGGTAAGAAAAATCAAAGAAGAGTATTTAACAGCATGAGCAATATTTACTTCCTAGTCCTTTACAAAAAAAAGTGTACTGATTCCTTTTCTACATTATTCTTTGTAATTTCATATTAATAAATGACTAAGTGAATTTATGATGTTTAACAAAATTTTTGTTTTCAAACTGGGCTTTATGGTATTTGTGTCAGAAGTAATGATTTTAATCTTAAAAGATTTTTTGCAGCATTACAGAAGATTGCTTTTTGTTTTGCCTTCTTAGAAGCATTTTAAAGAATGTTCAGTTTGTTGAAAGCTAGTCATAAGTTAGATCACCGTAGGAACAGATTTTTTTTTAATTGATCCGAATGATCCATTGTTTCTCCACAATTCATTTATTAATTCAACACTCAATTAGAAAAATTAAAAAGTTTGAGGAACCCCTGTGTGATAAATAGAGATTGGAGGAATCCCTCAAGCATCACTGGTGGGTGTATGTTGGAACAATCACTTGGGGAGATGATCTGGCATTCTCAGCAAATTCGAGCATTCCTACACCCTGTAAATCAGTATTCCATCATGGTTATACACTCATGGCAAATTTTAACTTGAGTACTTGCACAAGAATTCCTTTTTTTTTTTTTTTTCTTTTTTTGTTACTGGGGATTGAATCCAGGGCATTTAACCACTGAACCACTTCCCTAATCTGTTAAAAAATATACATATTATTTTTAATTTTTTTTTTTTTTTTTTTTTTTTTTTTTTTTTTTGTCAGGGCCTTTGTCAAGGACCTTGCTCAATTGCTGAGGCCGACTTTGAGCTTGCAGTCCTCCTGCTTCAGCTTCCCAGGTCTCTGGGATTATAGGTATGCTCCACCATGCCCAGAAGAAAAACTCTCTTTCCTTCTTTCTTTCTTTCTTTAAGAGAGAAAGGGACAGTAAGAGAGAGAGAGAAAGAGAGAATAACTTTTATTTAGCTTTTCATGTGGCTTTTGTTGCTCTGATACTTAGTTGCGTATGTGGTGCTGGGGTTTGAACCCAGGTCTTCATGCATGCCAGGCAAGCACTGTAACTGCTGAACCACCCGTCCAGCCCCTCTTTCTTTTCCTCCTCCTCCTCCTCCTCCTCCTCCTTCTTCTTTTTTAAAGAGGGAGAGTGGAAGAGAGACAGAAATAATTATTTTATTTAGATTTACGCCTGTTTTGTTTTGAGTTTTCTACACATAGTTGCGCACGTGGTGCTGGAGTTCGAACCCAGGTCCTTGGCATGTCAGGTAAGCATTCCAACTGCTGAGCCATCGCTCCAGCCCTGAAATTCTCTTTTCAATAGCAAAAACTTGGAACAGTGGGAGAATGGGCAAATATATTCAGGTAAGGTCTATTCAGAAATACAGCAGTGAAAATAAATAAAATACAGTTACCTGTGACAATGTGGTAGTGGAATGTTTTTAGCTTATTTGAGTCAAAAGAGCAAGTATCCAAAGATGACATACTGTAAATATCCTTTTTATGAAATTCAATGCCATATAAAATTAAATCGTACATCAGTTAGGCGTACGAATTTAACCCATCTTTAAAGAGATGACTGGAAAATGCAAAATTAAGGACAGTGATTATCTTTGCAATGGAATGAGCTTGGGGAGAAGCAAGGCCCAAGAGCTGCAAGTTGATGGTAATAACCATGTAAACCTAGTTAGGCCGCAGGTTTACAGGTATTCATTGTTTTACTGAAAATACACAAAGGTGACTTTTCCACTAAATGGAATCCATGGGCAGAGCCACATTGACAGGATGTCATGACATCAGAAATATGATTAATCTGTTTATGTGACCCTGAGTTTCCATTTCTTCCCCCTCTTTGACTGTCAGCCAAGAATCTCACATTCAGACCCCATTTTATTTTACTTTTTGGCATTGGGGATTGAACCCCAGGGATCTTAACCACTGAGCTACATCTCCAGCCCTTTTTATTTTTTATTTTAAGGCAGGGTCTAGCTAAGTTGCTTAGGGCCTTGCTACTGTTTATTGTAGCTAAGTTGCTGAGGCTGAAATAGTGTCCATTTTAAAGAAATAAGAAGTAGACTAGTTTCCTAAATCTAGGTAAGAGTAGATTAGTCTAATTTGATTGGTTTGGATCAATTCAAACTAATCTGGTCAGGTGCTGTTTTTGCACTAAATGACGTAATCACATTTCAAACTCCTTTTTTTGCTGGGCACAGTGGTGCATGCTTATAATTCCATCGGTTCTGGAGGCTGAGGAAGGAGGATCACAAGTTTGAGGTCAGCCTCAGCCACTCAGCAAGGCCCTGAGCAACTTAGTGAGATCCTATCTCAAAAAAAAAAGTGCTGGGGATGTGGCTCGGTGGTTAAGCTCTCCTGGGTTCAATCCGAGATACCAAAAACAAACAAATAAAGAAACAAAAAATAAAAAACAATCCCCCCTTTTAAAATTTGTTTATACTTTGATAATTTGTTTCCAGTTTTCTTATATTGTGATCAGAAAGAGGACTTGGCCATCAGACTCAGGGTGATGTTAGGGACCCGGAAAGAGAACATGCCACCAGTGACTTCACATTACTCC